>CALNHX010009486.1:0-49394 GCA_940337035.1 Agriotes lineatus
TTTCTCGTAGAAACTGCGATGGCTTTTTATCCCCTAAATCCAGGTCGTTTAACAATTTTCTCAGCTTCTTTTCCTCGGAATCTGAGAAACGGGATATTAATTGCTCCTTAAGATTTTTGTATTTGTCGTTCGCAGGGGGTGTCGAAATCACGTCAGCGACTTGCTGCAAGACATTGACGTCCAGCGCGGCGATCACGGCAAAGTATTTGCTGGCATCGGATTTCACTTTCCAGTTGTGGAATTGGGCCTCTATCTGGACGAACCAAAGAACAGGGTCGGATTGCCAGAATGCGGGAATCTTCATATTCCGTACTTCCTCTACTTCGATCTCACCTTGCACGTTTTCTTCGGGCATTGTTTATTAAAAACTAAAACTCGCGTAACTAAAAATCACGTCGGCGGTCACCACTGTGGTATTTATTATTACTGCAATAAAAGTCCTCACATGTACAACAAGTTTAATGCTTTTAACTATAATACAACAATGAAACAACTAAGAGATTGCACAGTTCGCGTTGCCTCGGTTGATGCTGTCCAGATGCTGTCCGAGCACTGGTCAGTTCCGCTTCTCACTTATCTGGTTGCGCCCTCACACTGGATGTTACCACTTCCTGTGGTGAAGGTGGCGCGAAATTTAAACATAGCACGTCGCCACAGTATCATATTTAGTTGTGGCTTTGTTTAAAAATTGAAAAAAAATGAAGTTGTGTTGAATAGTCGAACAGTTTTCTTAATTTTTAATTGAGTTATGATTCTAAAACTCAGTTCATCGTATATTCTTGAATGTCGAAATACTAAAAATAACAGTAGGTTAGGCGACTTACCAGTATTAGCAGACTTAAACTTAAACATATGAAAGGCAACAAAATAAAATAAACTTTAAACATTTTAAAAGAATTTGCTTCTGTATCTTGTTTAGTAGTAACTAGAAAGAAAATCAGAATAAACATGCAAGCATTAGCTATATTATATATTATAAAATAAATTCAATACGTAGGTATAGCGCAAAAAACATTAGTAGCAAACGAACGTCCAAAGCTAATAATGATTATTATACTTTGTAAAACGTTGGATATGGATATTGCATTTGTTAATGTTAATTTTATGTATGCAAGTATCGTTAAAATGACATACTACGAACCTAAATGAAATATTAATGGATGTTCAGAGTGGTAAGTGAAGTGTAACATGATTTTGCGCTTTTGGCCATTTGAAACTTCGTTTTTCGAACATCATTAACAAGTGACTACGCTTTCTTGCCCTTGTGTTATTCTTTGGTTTAATACTTGCTCAAAGTGCTTTCTCTTTCTCTTCCAGATTTGTTTATTAACTTTTTCTTGAAAACCTTTTTTGATTAGTTTTGCTACTTGATAAAAGTTTTATATTTCATTTAGTACCTCATTTTCGTGGAATTTTTGTTTTTACTATTATTCTCTGTATTTCATCTCGATTTCTTTATTATGTTATTGTAGCATTTTCAGTCATGTATCTCTTTTTTGTTACAAGACTAATCCGCACTCTTCATTGAACCATGCCTGCTATTTTCTTCTTTCTGTCTTACTGCAGTTTTACTTTCTGTCGTCGTTATTTCTTGTGCAAATTTAGCAATATTTGCATTTCTTTAATACATTTTCTTTTTTCATGTTACACATCAGTTTCTCCAGATTTATATATTTCTTTTTTTCCTTCTGCTCGTTGGTTTATTCTATTGTTTCTCTTTGATCAATTTGTATTCTTACTAAATAGTGATCTCTTTAGCTTCTTATATACTTCACTCTCTACGCGTATTTTGCATGGATTAGAAAATGGTCTATTTGGTTTTATTCGTTTCATCCTGGTATCCTTTGTGTACCTAAACGACTTTTCTTGTCGTTAAAAAAGGTGCGGTGCGTATAATCTTTACAGTTCTAGCTGCTTGCAGCGACATTTATTAGTTTTAAGCTATTATCATTTGTTTCATTGTACTTGTTGTGTTTCCCTGTTATTGGCTGATAACTGATTTTATTACCTATTTTTGAGTTGCTCTTTCGGTAATTTGTCGTACCTACTCTTTCTCTAACTGATCGTAAAATTCTTTATTTACTTTTTCTTCTTTTGGAGCATGTACTTATATTGCAAGCCGATATTGTTTTGATTTACTTGTATTTGTATATAGCATATTTACTCGGATGTTAGTTTAAATTTTAGCCCTTTGCTTTGTATACTTTTGTCAATTAAGAAGGTTGACTATACGTCAAAAATTAATAATAATTCCGCAAAAAAACTTTGAATTGCTTAAAATGATTACTGATCACTGAAAGGAATTTCTATAGACAAAAGTTGGTACGGGTGATTGCGATAAGACCGAATTTGTATAAAATGCAGAAGCAAAAACAGTTGTTTTGGGTATTTCAATTCAATGTTGTGCATTAGGTTATTGTATTACTGATTCAGTCAGTGTTTCTCAAAAGTTTGCACCAGGCCTTAATGTGGATTTTTTCAGTAAGCAATTAATTTTCAGTGCAATGTACTTTTACTGAAATCAGGATACGTCCATTTAATTTCATGACTATACTTATGAATCACCCTGTATATTTTATTGTAATTTTGTATTATAAAATGTCCTTTCTGCTCCTATATGTATTCTATACATCTATAGTTCGTGTTCTACATTTTTCAAAGCTCGTTCATAATTTGATTTCTTTATATTCCATTCGCGACTTGTTTTTCTCTTTTTCGGTGTCAATTGTTTTTTCCATGGTTGTCTTATATCAGTTTTTTGAGAAGCTGTCTTTGTTACTAAGTTGTAGATCTCTCTTTTCTTCGTCCGACGTATACAGATTGGATAATTTTTTTAAGTGGGCGAAACTTTGAGTTCTTCGACATCAATAATGACACGGTCCAATCCCGGAAGTCGTTTGTTACTTGATAAAGACATATCAACGTATGGGAACCAGACTTGGCTTTTAATTTGTAAAATTCCATAGCCAAAGTTTTGAAGGTTTCCATGAAGATATTGACAACGGCAAGTGAGAAGGGCGAACTCTCACAGCTGCACCAGATATTTATTTATAGAAGCCTTCTTGGAATAAGAAATAATTGAAAGTGATGAACTATTCAATGTAATCAGGTGGAATTTAAGACATCTCATCCTAGTCTAGTAACAACTGGTAAATTATAACTATAGAATTGAAAATGGAAACCCTGGCAAAATAACATTAAAGCTCACAAGCAAATTTTCGTATTTATAACTAATTTATTATAGTAGATATAGGTTTGCTGAAATGTGATAAATTGCTAACATGCGATGTGGATTTACCAGTGAAGCTTCTAAATATTGTGGCCACCGTCCTGGCTAGCTTATACCCTCGGCAGTGAGGATAAGGACGAGGCGGCGGTTCTTGAGGTTAAAAAATGCATGTAATAATTTGAAAACACAAATGGACGCCAGTCGTTTACCACGACCAAAAACACAGATCTAGCTAACAGTAGAAAACGCACCTACCTTCTCAGTTAACAATCCTAAACAAAAAAAAACGAGCAGGTTCGTTGAGGGGGAATAAAGCATAATATACCTATCTACCAGTAGTAGGGATAAAAAAGTTTTGAGCATTTTGACATACGTTTTTGTGGAGAAGCGGCTGAGCACAGCAGCCGGCCGTCGATGCCGGGGATGAAGAGAGTGTTCGGGCGTTCGTAGCAATCGGTGGATAGCGAGCCTAATTTAACAATTAATTAACACCAAAGCCATAAGTAAGGGCATGTGTCCACGTCACGTTAGATAGCGGCCCAAAGAACACGTGCAGCTTGAATTTTATAGCTGGCTCATTAGGAGGGTATGGGTAGATAACGGTTCCATCCTTTTAAGAAAACTGGAACTGCTTCCAACCAGAATGTTCTTGGAATTCATCGTGCGCCTCAGATCCCAAAACGGGCATCAACAGAACTCATTACCTCAGCGTTGCTTAAAAGTCAGCGTGAAGTTAGTTCTACTTCCACCAAAATTACTTAGAGCTAATAAAATTTATCGAAGAAAGGGTGTAGGCTCATTTGCCTTACACTGAGAAATTAGGTTTTTAATGTCAAAATTAACAAGTCCCGTTACAAGATATTGATAAGATATTTTACCAATGAGGAAGTTGAGGAATCTATCGTACTAACGTACTAGGCGAAATGTTTGTAAATTTTAGGAATACCATAGGTTTGAACATTAGAAAAGTTATTTAATCGGTTTGGTGATAACTGACCTAGTTAACATTGAATTAAAATAATGTTAAATGAATTTCATGATTTATGCACAAATAACTCACCATGTTATAGCTTAATATTATACTATTGGCATTTTGTAGCACTTTAGAATACAAAATAAATATAACAGCCGAAATATGTTTACTAAGTCAAACTACTGAAATATGACCATCTATGGAGGATCGATGAATACAAATAACTTAAAAAAATACTATGAGAACTAGACTTAACGAGAAAAGAAGATCTACCGTGAAGGAATTGGAGAAGATATGGAAGGAAACTCATACCACGTATGCTATTTAAAATCTTTGGAACAAATCGAAATCGCTAGACACAAAATCTAGATTGTATGGACGGTGAGTGACCAGCTGAATTCTAGATTTGTTTAAGAAATTTTAAGTTTTTGCAGTCGTATGCCGAGTTGCATTATCATGGTGCCACACAAACCAGACATGGACCATCAGAGAAGCAGATAGACGTCGCATTGATGGATTTGAAATGTGGGTTTGGAGACGCATGCTGCGAATCCCTTGGACGGCGCATCGTACTAATGCTTCAATACTCCGTGAAATTTCACCTGCTAAACGACTGTCCAGTACTGTCTATTTGCGCATTCCTTTCATTCTTTGGCCATATGAATAGAAGGGCCGATAATATGGAAAAATTAATTATACAAGGCAAACTCGATGGCAAAAGACAAAGAGGATGTTCTCCAAAGCGATGGATCGACACTACTAAAGACCTCTTACAAACCAATTTTGGTGAAGCTGTACATCTCGCAAACAACCGCGATAGATGGTATACCACAGCCAGACGAGTAATTCGAAACATGGAATCAAACTGATTCCAACAAGCTCACAAACTCTGAATTTATGGGTCACAAAACGTCTGTCAAGACGTTGTGAGGAAGAAGAAGACACAAACCAGATGTTCAGCGATCACTAGAAAATTTTCCAAGACTTTGAAAAGGCAAACTTCTGATACAATTAGAAGTTATAATTTTTTATCGTCAAGAGGAGTTACCGCAACTGGACCACCACATCTGAAGAAAGCAACATTGTTTTATTTGCGAGTTTACCACTAATAACTTTTTTGTGCAACTGCGTTGAAAAGTTTATTTTTGCGGCCTGACTTATCGACGCAGTTGCACAAAAATGGAATAATTTGGTGGACGTCGCCTCGCCGGCCAACATTCCTCGGTACGCCAAACAGTCATTTCACGGCTTAGGTATATAAATAACTATTGCCTCATTTTAACAAACTCAAATACTCGGTTAGTTTCGAGATCATGATAATTATAGATCCAAGACTCATCACCCGCAACGGTATTAAATACATGTTTTGAAGATTCTGCATCAAACTTTTCTAACATAAATCTGCACCTATCTACCCATGCTTGTTTTTGTTCTTCGGTTAATAGGTGTGGAATCCACTGACTTGTCAGCTTCCTTGCACACCTAGGTGTTGGTGTAAATTGTTATCTACTGCGGATGATACAATACCTAGTTCTTGTTGAACCTCTTTGTGAGTTATATTCTGAGTGTCTTTCGCTAGCACTAACGTATTCAGCACAAATTGTTACTGGAGTTTCTAACATCCATAGTCCACGTTTAAATTCAATGAACCGGTAACTAACAGTGGGTAACAAAGGACTGTGATCGCTAAAAGCTGCCACTAAATTTTGGTGACTGGTTGTAATGTCAAACTTCTTTTATAATCATAGAAAATCATTCCACAGCGCTTTCATAACGTCTAGCGAACAACAAACTCACAAAAATCAAAAATTTTTCTCTATACGTTCTCACTACAACCTCTCAAATTAGATACACTTTCGAAAGAGTCTGCTTTCAAGTTATTCAAGTGTTTTTATTTTTATTGGCATCCATGTGCTGCTACTAACATTTAAGGAACAGCCCTTACCTATATAACAATGCAAATATCTTTATAAAATAACTCACAGAATTTCTGTTTGTTAGCAGACACAAGAGACAAATGCAAATACATTTTCCAGTGTTAGCATAATGATGTGCAAGATACGAGGATTGATCTCTATCTTTTGAGCCTAAAGTATAGGTTACACGGTCACTGTGTTGCATCAAATTTGTTTGACAAACATTAATGATGACGTATTTGTAATGTCATCAATCGTGTTTATCAAACATCTTTAAAAATAGGACGTCCTCTAATTTCTATGAAACTCTCGTAATTCTGCGTAGTGTGTTGGTTTTTAAAATTGTGTTTGTGACTATGTTTAAAAGTTTTATAAAAATTCCTTCGCCTATCGTCTACTAATTTCAATTCTTTGTGAACCATTGATACATCCCTCGTTCTTGATCGCACCATTGTAGCCACTTTTCTAGAATTTTGCTGTTTCTTATTATACAACGCTAGACCTAAACCTAGTAATGAAAGGATGACTTGTTCTTCCATTTTTACTTCCTTTTACAATAAAGGAATATTGGATTCACCTCAAAAATTCGAAATTGAGTTTTCAACAGATCTTTACGTTTTAGAGTCCCCTGATCCCAAAAAACATTTTTTTTTCATTGGTCTGTCTGTGAACAGAATATCTCAAAAACAGAAAGAGGTATGGCGTTGAAACTTCATATATAAGTTTTATGTACTATGTAGATGCGACAGCAAGCTTTTGAAGAAAATCGCATAACCGGAAGTAGGTGTTTACTCTTGTGATTTTTCAGTTTTTTTCGATTTTTTCAAAAACGGCTCGAACGATTTTTTTTAACTTTACATTTTTATTACATTATTAATGTGTATTGATGTGAGATAGGTGATTTTTCAGTTGAATACTTCTAAAGTGGGCTTCTCGTTTTTTTTTTCTATTTTTTTTATTAACTCCTATTTTAAATAGAACACCCGGTATATTATTACATTTTTGAATTCAGCTTAAAATTTTAGAAAAAAGTGGAAGTGTGCGGTGAAGCGAAGTTAAGACGGGCGTGTCACAGAGTGAAATTTAGAAGCTGTTTTGTGAGTGAAAAGCGAAAGTTGCGCAGTGGAAAAGTGAACAGATAGTGAGATAAGGTGACTGAAGTTAAGTGCAACGGAAAATAAAACCGGTCAAAGCTAAAGTAAAACAGAACAAAGGGCCTAAAAGCCGAGTTCTTACGGGTAGCGATACCATAAGGGCGAGAATCGCAACGCGTGAGGAAGACAACGGGCAACAGCGTACGCGCGCACGGAGTAGGGAACGAGCCCTGATTGGCCCATTTAACCGGCCAAACGTGGTGTTAAGTGCGGCGCGTTCGATTATTGGGAGAACAGAAAGCGAGAGCGCTGGCCGAGGTGCTTGGGACGGAACGAGCGGATAAACTGTCGCTACAAACCACGGTCCTCCGATTCCCGATTCCTGATTTCCTAATAACGGGTGTGAAAATCTTCCGGTTCTGGCAATTGACGGGAAAGTTTGAAGTGAATCTAAATTCAAATAGTGGGACAGTTTACATACACCACGAATCAAATAAAGCGGAAATAACAAAATGGAGGAATTACTGGGAAAAATAAATAATAAATTGGATGCAATGGATGAAAGAGCGGAGCGCGTCGAGAAAAAATTGATTTATTTCAGCAAGAAATGGCTAAAATTAAGGCAGAATATGCTAAAAAAGAAAAAGAATGGAATCGCGAAAAACAACAACTGTGTAATAAAATTAATGAGCTGGAAAATAGAATGGAAATACAGGAAAAGCAAGAAAAGAGAAATAATATAATAATAAAAGGACTGGTGATAAAAAATGATGAAACAAACGTAAAGGAAAAGGTGGAGGATTTCTTAGCCAAGGAAGTAGGAGTACAAGCGCAAGTGACTGAAGCATTTAAGATTGGAAGAACTGAAGACAGAAAAGTGATAGTCGCTAAGATTCAGAACTGGAACCAAAAAAGGGACATCATGACAAATAAGAAGAAACTCAAAGGGAGAAGAATATATATCGACAACGACCTAACAGTGAAAGAGAAGCAAATTCAGAATAAAATCATTGAAATAGCCAAAGAAGAAACAAATCTAGGAAGAAGAATTAGGATAGGATATCAAAAACAATAGATAACAAAACGTATCAGTGGAACAAAAAAAACGATCAGCTATGTTGTGTAAACGAGAAATTGCAAGTGCTACCAAAAAAGTAATTGAAGCAGAGCAGGACGGACAAACAGCAACGACCGCAAGAAAACTGACAATGAATATGGATATAAAAAGCACAAAAAATACAAAGATGCATAAGAAAAAAGAAAAAAAGAGAAACACAATAAACTTGGGAACCTGGAACATAAGAACACTGTTAACACCTGGAAAAATGATAGAAGTGGCGAATGAAGTAGCAAGATACAAGGTAGAAATCGCAGCTATCCAAGAAGTAAGATGGAAGGAACACGGAGAAATCAATAAAAAAGATTTTATAATGCTGTATTCGGGAGAAAAAAAACAAGGAAAAAATGGTACTGCTTTTATAGTATCAAAGGAAATGAAGGATAAAATTCTGCAATTTAAGCCCATTAACGGACGACTATCTTATTTAAGAATCAAAGGCAAACCAGCGAACCTATCTATTATAAATGCATACGCACCCACGGAGGAGAAAAGCGATAACGAAAAGATGGCCTTCTATGATGAACTTGACAAGATTAGTGAAGCAATACCAAAGTTTGACACCCTGATCGTATTAGGCGATTTTAATGCCCAGATTGGGAAAGAGAACTGCTTCCATGAGGTAGCAGGTAAACACTCATTGCATGATGTAACTAATGATAATGGGACAAAACTATGTAACTTCGCAGCCAGAAATAATTTAATAATAAGCAGTACCAAATTCAAGCATAAGACAGCGCACAAAGAAACATGGGTACAACCTGGGGGAAGGAAGGGTAACCAGATTGACCATGTACTGATAATGAAGAAACGAGCATCATCAATACGAGACGTAAGAACATTCAGAGGAGCATGCGCAGACTCTGACCACTATCTGGTAATAGCAAAAATGAAACAAAAGATTGCAACACAGAAAGATACAAATAAAAAAGATAAAAAATGGGACATCGAAAAACTCAAAGTAGAACACACCAGAGAAAAATATAGAAATACTATAAACAGAGAAATAGAGAAAAAACCTAGAAGTAACGACATAGAACACGAGTGGAAAAACTTAAAAGTTGAAATAGAGACTGCGGCGATAAATGTAGTTGGATATAAGAGAATAGTAAGAGGAAAAGAATGGTTCAATGAGGAATGCGAAGAAGCGGTTAAACGAAAGAGAGAAGCAAGAGTAAAATGGTTACGAACTACAAACAAAGAAGATATGGAAAATTATAACGAGCTGAAGAAACAAGTAACAAGAATATGTAGAGAAAGAAAGAGAGAATGGATAAATAATGCAATGGAAGAAATTGAAGATAACAGTAGAAACAGCAACTTAAGAAATATGTATAAAAACATAAAGAAACAGAAAACGGGGTGTAAAATAAAGACAAGAGGAATAAAAAATGAAGCAGGCAATACAGAATATGACAAGGAGAAGATAAAGAAACGATGGATGGAATACTTCTCAAAATTACTGAATGATGAAAACAATGATGCACAAATAGAAGAGGGAATAACGATAGAAGAAGAGGAAAAAGTGCTTGAACCATCAGAGGAAGAATTTAAGCAAGCTATTAAAAAAATAAGAAATGGTAAAGCACCAGGAAGCGATAAGATTGAAGGCGAATTGATAAAACTGGGCGGAGAGAAACTACATGAAAGATTATACAGACTAATAAAGGAGATATGGAGAAGCGAGAAAATGCCAGAGGAGTGGAGAAACGGAGTTGTGGTGCCGATACTAAAAAAGGGTGACCCGGAGGAGTGTAGCAACTACAGGGGAATCACGCTGCTAAATGTAGCATATAAAATACTAACCACACTTATTCAACAGCGATTAGTGGAATATACCGAACTACACACGGGGGACTACCAATACGGATTTCGGCCTGGAAGATCTACAACGGATGCTATATATGTCCTGCAGCAGATTACAGAAAAATGCCATGAATATAATATAGACGTGCACATGATGTTCATTGACTTCAAACAAGCGTTTGATAAAATTAACAGAAACAGTTTATTTAAGGACATGAAAAATCTACAGATACCATCTAAACTGATAAAACTAATACAAATGACATTAGAACGATCCACAACAATGATCAGAACGGCAGAAGGGACAACTGATAGAATTGTAATTAACACTGGAGTACGCCAAGGTGACTCGTTGTCGGCAACACTATTTAATATTGTATTAGAAAACATCATAAGAAAAGTAGGTGGACAAGGAACAATAATGACCAAACAGATACAAATCATTGCTTATGCTGACGATGTGGTGATTATTGCAAGAAATGTAAGAGCACTATGTGAGACATTTACACAACTGGAGCAAGCAGCAGAAGAGAGAGGACTAAAAGTAAATGAAAATAAAACAAAATACATGCTACACCAGAATAATAAAAATAAAAACAGGAAACAAGATCTCAGAATAGGAAAATATGTGTTCGAAGAAGTGCAAAAATTCAAATACCTTGGAAAAAATATAAGTGACACGAATGATAGAG
Source organism: Agriotes lineatus (assembly GCA_940337035.1). Taxonomy (NCBI): domain Eukaryota; kingdom Metazoa; phylum Arthropoda; class Insecta; order Coleoptera; family Elateridae; genus Agriotes; species Agriotes lineatus. The sequence goes on from CALNHX010009486.1 coordinate 10,828, forward strand.
GAGAAGATATAAGAGACAGAATACAAGCTGGAAACAGAGCCTACTATAGTAATAAAAATATTCTGAAAGATAAGAACATCAGTAAGAAAACCAAATTACGAATATACAAAGGACTAATAAGACCAATTGTGATGTATGCAGCCGAAACACTATGTGTAACAAAAAGAGAGGAAGAACATTTAAGAATATGGGAGAGAAGAATACTCAGAACAATATTAGGACCAAAGAAAATCAGTAATACCGAATACCGCTCGAAGATGAACCACGAAATATTGGAAGAAATAAATGGAAAGGACATTGTGAGAGCAATTAAAGCACAGAGATTAAGATGGCTAGGACACATATGGAGATCAAACGATGACAGAATGATAAAAAGAATAACACTATGGCAACCAATACTAGTAAGACGGAAAGGCAGACCAAGGATGAGATGGATGGATGAAGTTGAAGAAGATATAAGAATGGAAATCACAAGATGGAAAGAAAAGACTACAGATAGAAAACAATGGCGAAGCATTGTTGAAATAGCTACAGCACACAGCCAGTTGTAAAATATAGTAGAGGAAGATATGGGGATTAATCCACCCCGAAAATAGGATTATGAGAGCTCCAGAAAGGAGCGGTGACAAATCCCCCAGGGATAATGGCCAGTTATATATATATACTTCTAAAATGGGTTTCTTTTTTTTCTATTTTTTTTTATTAACTCCTATTTTAAATACGACACCCGGTATATTATAACATTTTTTAATTCAGCTTAAAATTTTAGAGAAAATTTGTCTCTTGAACTAACACTCTATTTTGTACCGTTTTTGTAAAATTTGTAATTTTTGACAAATGCTTAAAAATTTAAAATAAAATTTTTGGCTAATTATAAGATCACTGTAAAAGGAAGTTGTGTGCGTGTATCACACCAGATTTTTTAACAAAAATACACATGCACAATTAACTACTCTCGTCTTGAAAGCAGACAATAACATCACTAATAACAGCCGATTCAAACAATTGCAAACAGCAAGTTTGATGGTGTGACCAACCAGTTCGATAGAATAGCCAACATTGTTCTATGACGTCATGAAACATGTTTGACAAACAAATTTAATGCAACAAAATGATCGTATGACTCGTACTTAATGAGTAGGCCATGTTTGTTTGGAGCAAATGTCGTAAAATTATATGCATCTTTGAGAGGCTCACAAGCGACAGCTCAAAATGATATTGTTGCGTTCTTAAAATATATTACTCATTTGTAGTTCTCAACTTTCAGTTTTTTAGAATTACTAGGCACTGTAGCGCTTGATGATCATCGTACGGTTAATTCTCGATGGTATACTACGGTTTACTTACTAGAAGTTCTTAAAAACATTTACCAAAATCGGACAGGAAGAAAATTCATCCTATATCATTACAACACCTGTGCATCTATTGCTGCTAGAACAAAATCAAGTTGCATTGATGAGTCATCTGCCATACAGCACCGTCTTGGCATCTAATGATAAAGGAAGTATTGGATTCACCCCAAATATTCAAAATTGAGTTTTCAACAGATCTTCACGTTTTAGAGTCCCCTGATCCCAAAAAACATATTTTTTTCATTGGTTTGTCTGTCTGTGAACAGAATATCTCAAAAACGAAAAGCGGTATGGCGTTGAAACTTCATATGTAAGTTTTGTGTACTATGTATATGAGACAGCAAGCTTTTGAAGAAAATCGCATAACCGGAAGTAGGTGTTTACTCTTGTGATTTTTCAGCTTTTTCGATTTTTTCAAAAATGGCTCTAACGATCTTTTTCAAACTTTACATTTTTTATTACATTTTTAATGTGTATTGTTGTGAGATAGGTGATTTTCCAGTTGAATACTTCTAAAGTGGGCTTCTCGTTTTTTTTTTCTATTTTTTTTATTAACTCCTATTTTAAATAGAACACCCGGTATATTATTACATTTTTGAATTCAGATTAAAATTCTAGAGAAAATTGGTCACTTCAACTAATGCTCTATTTTGTACCGTTTTTATAGAATTTGTAATTTTTGACAAATGCTTAAAAATTTAAAATGAAATTTTTTACTAATTATAAGATCACTGTAAAAGGAAGTTGTGTGAGTGTATCACACCAGATTTTATTTGCTTGAGTTAAAGATAAGTTGCTAGGAATGCGTTTTACAAAGACCACTGAAGCTGTGGTTGGGTGCAGGAATAATTTTCAAGGTGCTGTGTATTTCCTACAATTTAGTCTAATTCACATCTCCCACCGTTTGTGATATTCCCATGCTGTGCTTTCATATCTTGAACACCCTATATGTAACTTTATTAAGAGTCCATGTGCATCATTGTGCTCGGGGATCTCCTGAGGAATGAGGTGCGAGAGGGTGACGACGGTAGGCGGAGACATCACGGCGATTTCACGAGCACGTATTCAGTAAAATTGTAGGCACATTGGCCAGCTGGACATTTGCAATTTGCGATTTCAATTTACTTATTTATATATTATTTTTCAGCTCGGTGCGCGCCAGGTGGCTTATAAAATTTTATACCTACATAGGTACATATTTCTAGTTTTCGCTGTACAAGCAACGAAAAGTGGCGCTATTTATAAAAAATATTCAAATAAGAAAATCAATATTGTGGTTTCGAACAATATTATATCGGCTGTTCTGAAATTATAGTGCCTCACCGAGCAGGTACTTACTCGTCGAGAAAAATGCAGTCAGACTTAATTTTGATAACTCCGTCGGTAGTCCATATGTTTCGAAGGCCTAAACGATCCCTAGCACGTTTATATAGTAAGTGGCGCTTTTTGGTGAGATCCTCTGCAATAGATATTCCCTTTTTGCAAAACATTTCCCATTCTGCATAACGATGTTGCGATGCCGATAACTGACAAATTTGGCGATAATATTTTCAAGCCACAGAGTAAAATGCATTTACCTACTCTACGTATTTTTTAAACCTGCTAGTAGGGTGAAATGAAATGCTCTAATATGGTTTAATTGTTTTATTTGAGAAACTCAACCATTCTAATATTGACGATTAGTCTAATGCGAGGTGTAATGTAAATACGATTTGAGGATGGAAACAGCAATATAGTCAATGGAAACAGTCAACAAGGGGAAACATATATACAGTTTATGGAACATAATTTATATATTTTTTCTGTGTTTTAGATTTCTTGTACAGTTTCTTTTTGGTCTCCACTAACGGAAATTGGATTTCTGATTTTCATTCCACGGGTATGCCTGGGATCAATTATTTCTGGAAGCAAACAATCACTATAAAAAATTTCAAGTTTTGGAACCATCTTGTTTTCGAAAAAGTCTTTGTCGATGTCTATTTTTATAAATATTGCATCTTTCAATGTCCATACTGCAAAATAGCAGGTGTTTCTAGAACAAATATTCAACTGTCCTTGTACTTGGTAATAATAGTTGTGATTTTTCTTTAAAGTGTATTGGCCATCGCCCACATCTACCAGATAATTGATAAGACGTTGCGATACAGCTTCTTTCACGGTGAAATTTCTTGACGAATATGGACATTTTATTTCTAACAAACAATTGTCTTCTGTAACTCCATCGGGGGAAGCTCCTAGAAACGGCCAACGTTCATTTACAAAAATACCACAATCGGAAATCTTCAAATTGCATTGACTTTCTAGTTTATGTTTGGCATGCTCTTCATTATTTTTCCCGCAAGCAGTAGCCTTGGAAAAGAAATGTTTATATAGAATACTTGCCACAGTGGAGATACAACTTGTTGTTGGACGCATTTTGCATATTTTTCCGAAGTTTGATGCTGTTAGAAGATGCTTCCTAGTATGTTGCCATTCTGCACAGTCTGCCTGAAGCCGGGTTCTCTCTTCCAGTTCTTTATATTCCTGTTTAGTTTTTTTCAGTTCTTCCAAAAATGTAATTTTTAAACTTTCGTTAGTTATTGCATCCATATGGGGTTTTTCGCAGTGTTGTCCATAGTTTACATCTTGTTCACTTTTTTTGTTATTTAGGAATGATAATTTGCGTTTACAATTCAGAGTACGTCTCGTCTCGGAATTTTTTTTAGCCCTTTCTTCATGTATTTTCAAAATTTTTCCAGGACTCTGACCTCCAGTCAAATACTTGTAACAGGAATAAAGAGGCCTATGGGTATTTTTTCACACTACTGCAGCAAAACATCTTCCTTGATAGCAACATCTCATAGTAAAATTAACGCTTTTACCGCCAGTTTTTTGAGCAATCATGGCATTGAATTGTTCAACAACTAATTAGTGTCGACATTTTCTAGGAGACTTCTCGAATGTCCAGCTAAATACCTTACAACCTCCATGATTTTTTCTTCAACACCAAATAACTTCAACTCAGTCATGTAATTATTTGCATCAGGTTTAGTTTTGAAACAGAAATATTGTAATGAGTAACAGTTTTTATGTTCACCAAAAATGTGGCTTATGCTATTCAATATGTCTTTTCTGAGACCAATTATCTTTTGCTCTTCTGTCGTATCAGCTTCGTTTTGCCTATATTTAATAGCTTTCATCACAGCAGACCTGGCTCTCAAAATATTGTTGGAAATTATATTTTTAATGGTTCCTGGTACCCCCTTAGCTTTGGCCTGTTCTCTCAGTTTATTACAGTAATTTCGCAATAAATGATTTCGGCACTCAATTTTTTGAACTGTACAAGTGGTATAAGGTCTACTATCAAGAATCTGTTTATAGCAGCTACTGTCCCCATCTCCAATCATTTTATTATAGATCAGATTGTACATTTGCAAACTTTGACAAAAACCTTCAGATATTATGGCTGCTTCCATGCTAGTTGACGTACCATTCCAATTTTTATAGCAAGTATGATCAGGTACTTCTTCACGTTTATTTTCACTTCTCTGACATACACAACAATATTTGTTCTTCACGCCCAAATATATTTTTCCAGTTTTTAAACCAACAATTGCAGAACACCAGACAGGGAATTGTAATTGCCTCCTCCTCGATAGGATCGTTTTGCCCAGCTACCATCACATACTACTGTAATCATCGGTATTCCATTTCTATCAACACTTCCACAGTCGATTGCCATTTTACTTTCTTCTGCAGCTGCCTCCCGCATAGACTGCCATGCTGTTGCCTCCCAAGCTTTACACACTTCAGTGTGATTTTTTTTATACAGGCGGAAACTGAAGGATGGGATTTCCATTGCAGCAGTCAAACTTTTCAATTGGGTATACCCACCTCCAATGTTCATAATACCGGCAACAGCTGCACTGTTTATTTCCAATTTGGATGGTTCTTCAGGACAAGTAGATACATGCTCGATGAGTCCACACATATCACATTCAAAAGTGAATTTAGTAGGGATGTCGGCGGGTACCCGGGTCGACCCGGGTAATAGTCGACCCGGGTGTAGTTTCCAGACCCGGGTACCCGACTAGTAAATTATGTAATTTCCAAGAAGTCAGCCTTTTTCGGAGAAGATGATAAAAATAATAGCAATAAGCGCTAGAAAAACATAACCATGCAGTAATAACAAGAATGGGATGGGGTAATCCCATACCACATAATGTTTTTTGTTTCATATAAGGAAGGCAATAAATCCGTTTCACGGAAATATTCAACCCGTTAATAGTACCTTTGTATATTAATGACAAGTAGGTCAACCAATGGTACAGAGACATGCTGCCGCCTACCGTAAAAATTATTTACTAAAAAAAGGTACGAGACTCAGCTAATTTGAACGGGAACGTTGCGAAATATTTAGCCCTTCCGCTTCAACAGAACGGTGAGTCACAACATTAGTTATTGTTTTGTGGTCACAACCACGAACCCAATAGTCTGGAGTACGACCTACGGGGCGCGGTGTAATATTTACGGCTACTCAGCAGGTTCACGTTGACACTTTATAAGTGACGATTATTGACGCATGGGTATTGTATTACAGCACATTAAAAGATCGGCATTTTTAAATTTGGTTTATTTTGAGATGAACCAAAGATATGAATAGAAAATATACGTTTTTCACTAAACAGACCATTTTATAAAAAATCGGGTGTGATACACTCACACAACCTCCTTTTACAGTGATCTTATAATTACTCAAAAATTTCATTTTTAATTTTTAAGCATTTGTCAAAAATTACAAATTCTACAAAAACGGTACAAAATAGAGCGTTAGTTCAAGAGACAAATATACAGCAGAATTCAAAAATGTAATAATATACCGGGTGTTCTCTATAGGAGTTAATAAAAAAAATAGAAAAAAATCTGGTGTGATACACTCACACAACTTCCTTTTACAGTGATCTTATAATTAGTCAAAAATTTCATTTTTTAACTTGTTATTAACTGAGAAGCAAGAAAATGGAGATATATTTTAGGAGGACGAGATATATATCATTCGACTCAGCTTGAAGAGTAGATTCCAAAAATATATAGAAACCGGAAATCGGATTTCTTTTCCGAGGTCGACTTCCGGTCAATTTTTTTTCATCTCGTGTTAAATTCTTAATGTCCAATTATTGGCTCCCCTAATTATTTTAGAGCTAAAGTGTAAATACATTTTTTGTAGAGAAAAAAATACTGCATCTATTCATACTGTTGCTAACCATTTTTCATTTTCCATAACCCAAGGAATGCAAAAACTAAAACTAGCATTTAAAAAAAAATAAAACTAGCATTTTTACAAAAATCAGTGATGCCATGGAATTATTGAAACAAGCCAATGCCAACGCAAGTGCGTGCGGGGTGATCATCCAGTCACTGCCGTCAAAAGATTGAACGTATTGTCGCTTTTATAAATCATGTTTATATTTTCCGACTTTCAACTACTTCAAGTGCCTTAACTAACTTTCAAATAGCGCAATATATTTTTTTAAATGTCTTCAAAGATAACATTCTTGGACCACCACAGTGGCGGCTTTACTCTAATTGCAATAACATTTGCAATTATCAAATTGAATTATAAAACTGGCTTGTAATTTTTAACCGTTTGTTAAAATTTTTCAAAAATTACAAATTCTACAAAATGGTACAAAATCGAGTGTTGGTTGAAGAGACAAATTTTCTCTAGAATTTTAAGGTGAATTCAAAAATGTAATAATATACCGGGTGTTTTATTTAAAATAGGAGTTAATAAAAAAAATAGAAAAAAAAAACAAAAGAAACCCACTTTAGAAGTATTCAACTGGAAAATCACCTATCTCACATCAATACACATTAAAAATGTAAGAAAAATGTAAAGTTTAAAAAAAATCGTTACAGCCGTTTTTGAAAAAATCGAAAAAAACTGAAAAATCACAAGAGTAAACACCTACTTGCAGTTATGCGATTTTCTTCAAAAGCTTGCTGTCTCATCTACATAGTACATAAAACTTATATATGAAGTTTCAACGCCATACCCCTTTTCGTTTTTGAGATATTCTGTTCACAGACAGACACACACACAGACAGACACACACAGCAGACAGACAGACCAATGAAAAAAAATATGTTTTTTGGGATCAGGGGACTCTAAAACGTGAAGATCCGTTGAAAACTCAATTTCCAATTTTTGGGGTGAATCCAATACTTCCTTTATAGTAAAAGGAAGTAAAAAGACAAAAGAAACCCGCTTTAGAAGTATTCAACTGGAAAATCGCGTATCTCACGCCAATGCACATTAAAAATGTAATAAGAATGTAAAGTTTGAAAAAAATCGTTAGAGCCGTTTTTGAAAAAATCGAAAAAAACTGAAAAATCACAAGAGTAAACACCTACTTCCAGTTATGCGATTTTCTTCAAAAGCTTGCTGTCTCATCTACATAGTACACAAAACTTATATATGAAGTTTCAAGGCCATACCTCTTTTCGTTTTTGAGATATTCTGTTCACAGACAGACCAATGAAAAATAATATGTTTTTTGGGTTCAGGGGACTCTAAAACGTGAAGATCTGTTGAAAACTCAATTTCGAATTTTTGGGGTGAATCCAATACTTCCTTTATCGTAAAAGGAAGTAAAAATTAAATAATAATTATCGCAACAACCTCACAAATTCTCAGTTTTGATTAGGTATTTTATATACCTATTTTATAATAATCATCGATCCAAGATTAGGGGTACATCAGTAGGTCAATTAATAATAATTCACTCTTATGTAATTACTCATGAAAAACTGCATTTTAATTTGTGATCCGTCATGTTTTACACATAGTGTGATTTTGTCAGAAATAGAATAGAATAGAATTTTTCGTTCACAGTAAGAAGAAACACATAATTGGAAGGTTTAATAAGAAAGGCCCTATTTCTATCATGACATTTATTAAACCTTTTTAATTTTTTTAGGGAAATAAAAATTACATAGTAACTTACCTGAAATAATGTATCTTTCTGGGTGTGTAGACGTTTATTTTCAACTCCGAAATGCCTAGGAGTTATCAAAACAGTCAATATAAAACTGCAAAAAATGTTCGATCTGTAAACATGAAAAATGACTAGATAGATGACCAGTCTTTGTGTCGAACAAATATTTAAGTTTATTTTGATTATAGGTACCAAGTTCTTAAGAAAAACTACAGAGAACCGAACAAAACTTATATTTAGAAAATAACAATATAACTTAAGTCACAAACATTACAGAAACAACACATATGATCTCGTTTTAGACTTAAATATGTTATCTTTGTAGTGGTTTATATATAAATATATATATATATAGTGATACCTGTTAAGTTGTCACTTCCGGGGCACAGATGTGACGGACTGACCTCCACCTTTTCTACTAATATTATATACAAAATAAACCCATATTTGTGCTGAGGGGAACTTCCGCTAGAGATCTATCAAAAGAGGGGAAACAATTTTTGGAAATAAAATTTTCATATATAATGTTCATATCTGAGATAGAAAGTCACTTCCGCAGGTGATTAACATACGGAACCATATATAAGACATGAATCGCACGCAGTCACATCCGCCAGTGTTGTCAGTTTTTCATATTATAACGCTTAGAATGAAATAATCGCAGCCGTGTCTTCTGACAAGAAATGTGGATTACTATCAAGCAAATATATTCTATTTTAAAAGAAGGTACTTTTCAGCACGTGAATGTGAAACGCATTAATTAATATGTGCCGTTAAATAGGAAACGCCAATTTGTAACGCAAAGTATATTTTTAAAATACAACTTTTTGCACGTCCGGGAGTAGAAATCGGTTTCCAGGTTAAAAAAATCATTACAGAAATAATGTGTTATGCCCTAGGGAAATAATAACTTTATTATTTCCCTAGGGAGTAAAAACGATTATTATATTTTCAGAGACTACTAAAATGTGTAAATCTGTCAAAATTAAAATATCAATAAATCAGGTTAAACTATTTTTTCACTTTTAATCTTACTTGGGGCGTCACAAAAAAGTATATAATCCTCAGGAGAGGATGCTATTATTCCCTCGGTGCTTTTTAACGCTCGGGCTTCGCCCTCTCGCTACAATTGCACCTCGGAAATAATCATGCATTTCTCTCCCTTGGTGTATAATGTACTATTTTGCACTTGCGGGACTAAAGTTGGCACTTTAGTCACTTATTTCAGGGACTAAAGTAGCTCATTTTATCTCTAGGGACAGAAGTAATTACTTTAGCCCCTAGGGACTAAAGTAAAAAATGTTACCGTATCTATGGTAATCTATGGTAAATTCGGGGTTAACAGGTTAGGTTTCGCGTCAGTTTTGACATAAACTGACGCAAAACCTCATCTATTAACCTCGAATTTGACATAATTGTGAGCTCTTGTCATAATGACTTACAGTGCCACCAACTTTAAAATTTAGCAAAGGCTACTAATTTTAAAATAATTGTAACTAAAATGTCAATAAATGACGTTTAAAAAAACGAGTTTTCGTTTTAAATCTTCCTGCAACGTGAAAAAAATAGTATATGCAACTCGGAGAGAATGCTATTTTGCTTCAGTGCAATTTCTGACTCGAGGGCGAAGCCCTCGAGTCAGAAATTGTACCTCAGCAAAATAACGCATTTCTCTCCCTCATTGCATAATCTACTATTACAAGTTATGTTTTCATTATTTACTACGCCTCTGTAACTGAGCAGAAGTCGCGACTTTTCTCGCATCTTGTTACTACAAGAGTAAGCCATTCGTTCTTTTCGATGTCTTTTTAAATATGACTCGCCGAAATTGGCAATTAGCAGATCTTTTTTGGCTTCAAGGGCAATATCATCGGGTTTCATGGGATCAAATACCTGCATACGCACATTAATAATTATTATTTTATGTCACATCCTTAATTTTATAACTAGGCATACCAACTTCCGAATGAAGTATAATTAATTACATTTGAAAATTTCATAGCCTATACCTAAAAATTTCTGTAATTTTGCTGAATTCAAAATCTGTTTTATATTATTTGTAAATTAATTACAAAAATGAAATAGTTACACAATACTACTACTTCGACTACTCAAAATTGTGAGTTGGCTAGTTATAACATTAAAGACATCAAATGGTGTTTTATGTCATGGTACTTACTTGTTCTTTAACGTATAACTTTGAAATCACATTTGTAGGGTCCATAGCACATGCAGTTAAAGTTTGCGACAATGACAGAGGGTTTTTCTGTTTGATATTCTTGAAGGAACATCCTTTACGTGACGTTTTAAATATTTCTTTTTATATATTCCCTCACAGTAGGGGCACGGGTAATATTTTGAATTTTCCAAATTCATAATTTCTTGGCGTTTTTGGTCTTATTACTTGGTTTATGTATAAGTCAAAGTTGGTGTCGTTTCGTAATAATGCGACAGCATATCTTCTCTCTTTACTTTTTAAGGGGTAATCCAATATGTTTTTTACTTCCATTTCATCCTTATGATGTCTTTGTATATGTCTCATAAAGTTTTTATTATTAATCTCGTCTTGACAAAATTTACATTTAATTTGTTTTTCATTGCGTTTCTTTTGCTGTATTAAAATAGTAAGAAAACAGTAAGATAATAGTAATCTATGCAAGTTTGTAAATGGTGCTATTTGAACCGAGTGAGTTAAGGAACGAGACGTAGTTGAGCTCCCTAAAGAAACGCGGTTCAAAAAGACACTTTGGGGTGTGTTTCATACACTATCTTTTCTACGACCAGACTGCAATTAATAAAAAATTGTGAAAATAGAATGGTTTTCTAAATTTTTAATAAACGTCATTATGGCACGCACGAAAAAGTTACAATTTTTACTCGAACCACAATACCAAACTTTATGTATGGAAATTAGTGAAAAATAAACTGTTTTTTAACTGTCGCAGAAAAAATTAATTACCAAATTCCTGCTAACTACAATTGAAGGCATTAGTAGAAAAAAAATAGTCATACGTACTTCAGTCAGTGTTCGGGGGGGGGGGGGGGGGGGGGAGGTGGTGCGTGGAACACCAATGGCTCACTAACTTCCAAAATTTCTGGTATACTAGTACAAGATGTTGAAGAACTTTCAGTATTTTTGTCCAAATAATCACAAATATCAAAATCCTTGTCTCTGTCATCATCACATTTCGATTCGGATATGTACATTGTATACGTACTACTGCCACTGAACCGGTCTTTAGGATTAAGGACAAACTTATGAATAAAATCTTTTATCTACTCCTACTGCACAATGGCCATGAATAATGATTCATAATTCACGGTTTGCAGCCAATCATAAAATTCTATTTTCATTATTCAATAGTTTGCAAATGGCAACCAATCAGAAAATTCTATTTTCATTATTCAATAGGTTGTAGCCAATCACAAAATTCATTCTTATTATTAAATGACTTTTGAAGTTAACAGCTGTCACAAATGTCATAATTCTGAAATATGAACACAAGGCTCCTATTGCATAGGAGTAGATAAAATATAGTATTATATTCGCGATTATGGCCATTATTCACTCAGATGACTTGCGCCACGCGCCTTCGGCTTGTGGCGCAAATGTCATCTTCGTGAATAATGGCTATCATAATCGCTCATATAATAATATACTAATTATCTACTCCTAATGCACAATTATGATTCATAATTCACGGTTTGCAGCCAATCATAAAATTCTATTTTCATTATTCAATAGTTTGCAAATTGCAACCAATCAGAAAATTCTATTTTCATTATTCAATAGGTTGTAGCCAATCACAAAATTCATTCTTATTATTCAATGACTTTTGAAGTTAAAAACTGTCACAAATGTCATAATTCCGAAATATGAACACAAGGCTCCTATTGCATAGGAGTAGATAAAATATCGTATTATATTCGCGATTATGGCCATTATTCACTCAGATCTTCGTGAATAATGGCTGTCATAATCGCTCATATAATAATATACTATTTTATCGTTAGCATGAGAACCACCCAAGAGGGTAATATCAGTATTAGTATTTCAATTATTATTGTCAGGTTCATCTACGAAATTGTAAATGCAACTAGTTTTGTTTTTGTTGTTTTCATTTTTGGAAATGCAAGCGTTATTATTTTCACTTAAAAGTTCAGTTTTAGAATATTCCAGAAAGTCCTGGTCATCAATCCATTTCTACAACAGCAAATTGTGTGTAATTAATTATTATCCTAACCGCATGGGTTAAAATTCAGGTAACCCAAAAATTAATCAAATGGGCATTACAACAACTGAGAAACTACAAATGAAAGTTTTGCGTATTTAAAAGCCTCCCTTAAGCCATTAGAGATTTTAAATTATTGTTCGCGTAGATACCACCAGCCGGTGGCCAACAGAGGCTCGTTAATTGTCCATTTCAGAATATGCGATAAAGATGATGCCAGAATAGTACAATTTAGGATAATTTTGTTAAATGTATAGTAAGACGTAATGATATATTACTTATACGTGCTCACAAAATAAATAATTTATTATTATAATCATTGATTATAAATATGAGAACTTTTGAGAAAACGTACATAATTAAAATATAGCCGAATTCTTAAACTGCTTTTTAGCTCGATTCTCAAATATCTGCCCCTATGATTTTATTGCATAACTGATACTTTTTGTTAAAATATTTCGAGAACCGAATGAACTCAGAAATACAAGTTTCTCATATCAAAACATACAATAAAAATAAACCGAATGAATTAACGTTTCGTCTTTTACTAAGCAAAGAAAGGAAAACATTAATGCTTAATAATTAGTGATGGGAAGAGTAGAATACTTTTGAGAAGCGGAATATAATTAATTTGAATGCAGAACAAGCGAATGTAACTATTTATTCCAAATGTATGTCACACCAGTAGTATTTATTCAACTGAATTCGGACCCATCGTAAATCGTAATGTTATAACTCGCTTGTATCGCTTAGTCAACATTAGTGGATCCGCACAATGCAATATAAAAAATCTTTGAACATATGCGTCTTATTTATTCTCGACTATTAATATGCTGCATACGGCATACTCCAATGACATAAGGGCGCCTTAGCAATTTTTTACATTAACCCACAACGGAAATACCGGCCCTTATTGCAGAATAATCTGAATTAACTTCTGTTGAAACACCAATCAAAGTACATAGGTACTTACACGAGTCTTTTCAAAATTTGTTCGTCGTAATCCTTCCGTAGCTAAAGAAGTGTTTTTTGATAATTCCATTTCTGTAATTTAAAAAATAGGCTTCAAAGTTTTAAAACGGCATAAAATGTACATTAAGTTAAAAATGTGAAATAATTTTAACACATTTACTTTGGCAATTGGTATTATAAGCGCAAAGATTGATAAAAACTTATTTTTGTTTAGTGCCATTTTCACCAACAAATGACCCCTGATTCCCTGCATTATTAAACGACAAATCGGACTGACTCGATGTGGGCGATTCCAACCAGTTCAGCCCATGTGAAATTCACGACTAAAGCAACTATTCACGCCGTTTACAACGTTGTCATATTTTGGAAGTGACTTGTGCGAGTTTATTCATAAAAACTTTGGCAAATACATCAGAAGTCGCTTCGTACTAGGAGTACCTGAGCGCTGAAGTGATGGCAGCGCCAACGGTTATACGCCGAACTAATTGACGAACTCCCTTTGATTAGGGGGTCAAAGTCACCTCCAGAACAAAATTGGGATTTGAGCTCTGGACGACATCTACAATCGAATGGCTTAAAAATCTTAGCAAAACGTTGTCACTTCCGAAATCGGAAGTAACAGCGTTATATATGAAGTCACAGCGTGTGTGCGATACCTATTTCGGAAGTGACTTAGTATACTTTATCAATATATATATATATATATATGGATACGTGTTAAGTTGTCACTTCCGCTAAGTAGAAGAGGCGACCTGACGTCCAGGTCACCCGATTAATTAAATTGCATATATATCACATTTTATGAATGAGGGGAACCTGTAGAATACGTCTATCAAAAGAGGGGAAAAGATTTATAAAAAAAAATTACAAATATTTTGTAATTATATAAGATACCGAGTCACTTCCGGCCATATATACTCTCGTTTATTATATATGAGAGGTGGATACGCCGTAGCTGCTTCCAGCTGCGTTGCCGAGTCTTGGGAAGTCACTACGTTACACTGTTTTAAATTGGTAAAAAATGTAGCGGAGTATCATTTGTAGGGACATATCTCGCATCTGTTTGTGAATCTTTTTTGAATGGTTCCTATAAGGTAACTTTTTTAAGTACAATATATGCATCATTAAGAATTTGGCACTTTGGTAATTTAGTGTAAAAAGCAGCGGTAACAAAAAGAGCATTTTTCTGTTGTGGCGAAACCATAAATAATTAGCAGAATTGTCAAGAACTGCCAAACGTAACGTTTTAGTAAACATGTTAAGTTATCAGGACTGCCGGGAGTGGATATGCAGTAATTTCGGGTTTGTGCAATTATGTGTGCATTATAATAGAACCGAGGAAAAGTTTGAAAAAACGAAACAAGTCGAGTTGTTTTTTCAATTTTCAAGATTCCGTTATGAACTTAACAACTGTGTATACTATTTTTCGCAAGATCGATAAATTCGCATGAATCAAATTAAAAATGTACAAAATAATTTTGACGTTTCAGACGATTCAAGACGCTGTCAACAATAAACAAATTTTGACGTGTGCATTTTTATTTTAGATTTTTGAAGTTCCTCTGCATTAAATGTGGTATTTTGTATGTAAGATAAGTACAATAGTATATAATAAGGAGTTACAGTGGCACTTCTTGCGGAGAATTTGCAGGCGCTTGATGGACGAATGTTAGTGAGTCCGATAACTACAGATGAACGGCAGTAGTCACTTTAGCTCGACGTAAAATATGCTATTTTTTCTTCAAACATAGAAAATAGATTAACGTAAAAATTAATTAGATTTTTTATTTTATCACGTATTATTTTAATCACTGAAAGAGCTAATTTAGTTTGCTTTGGAGAGCGTTACTATAGTTAATTTTTTTCTGTCGCCCGCGCTGGAAGATTTTTTTTTATTGTCAGATTATTACTATTTACAATCTGCTCGTAGAACAATAAGTAAATTACGTAAATGTAAGTCATAGGTGTGACAATGGAAGCAAATGTTCATCAACATCGCTTCAGTTACAACTAATGCGTATTAACGCTTACAAAGAAACATATAATAATCTCGAGAACTAAAATCTAAACGGCAAGTCAAGAGTGTACTGCCTCTTAGTCTCCGATTGTGAACACTGTTGTCCAATAAGTTTAGTGCTAGACTATTAGGGTGAAGTTCTAGTTTGGCGATATAGCTTTCACTGCTTTTCACTATCTCTTATTTCACAGAACGCACTTTGAGGTCACTGTAGATATCCGCGTTGCTATGAAGTACGGTGCGTTGAGGATGGTTCGAAGGGTTTTTGTTTGGAATCTCTCTATTATAGCCAGATTAGTGGATGATGCGGTCCCCCAGAGTTGAATTCCGTAAAGCCATATCGGTTTGAAGATTACTTTATAAATGAGGAGTTTGTTGTGAAAGGAGAGTTGGGAATGTCTGCCCAGCAACCAATAGTGCTTGCTGAACTTCAAGTTGAGTTGCTTACGTTTGGTCCATATATGGGTTCTCCAGGTCAAGCCTCTATCAAGGTGGATACCTAGGTATCTTGCATTGTCGGCTTGTGGTATTATTGTTCCGTTGATAGAGATGGGTGGACAAGTACCTCTTCTCTCTGTAAAGGTGACTTGGACGGACTTGGTTTGGTTGATTTTAATTCGCCATTTTACAATACTGGTCCTAAAACACTCCCTTGCGGTACTCCAGAGCCTATAGGGATCAGGTTGGTAAGCTCTTCTTCATATTTGACTTGGAAGAATCTGTCCTGTAGATAAGATCGTAGTATGAGGTAAATGTTATTGGGCAACCATTTTTTTAACTTATACAGTAATCCTTTGTGCCAGACTTTGTCAAAAGCCTGACTGACTTCTAGAAATACAGCACTGCAGTATTCTTTGGCTTCAAAGGTGGCGTTAATAATTTCTACTACTCTATGAACCTGTTCAATTGTGGAGTGCTGTCTTCTAAAGCCGAATTGACGGTTCGGTATGAGATTTTGTTCTTCTAAAATTGGTATTAGTCTATTGAGTACTAGTTTTTCGAATAGCTTTGAAATTATGGGTAATAAACTTATCGGCCTGTACGACTCTGCTAAGTTGGGTGGTTTGCCAGGCTTTTGGATTAAGATAATTTTAGCAACTTTCCATTGTGCTGGGAAATGGGCCGTTCTTAGTACCGCCTTAAATATTAATGTCAGTAACGTGAAGCCTTTAGGTGGGAGTTCTTTCAGAATTTGACCTGTTATTAAATCGTACCCGGGTGATTTTTTTGTAGGCAAGTTTTTTATGGCATCTTTTACTTCTTTCACTTTAGTGGTTTTGATAGGCGGTGATAGTTGCAAGGGGGCATCCAAGAACCTGTCAATTTCTTCTTCGTCAGCTCCGGGTGCGCCATGTATCGGTTGGAAGACTTCCCTAAGATGTTCGCCAAATACCTCAGCTTTCTCAGCAATGCTTTTCGCCCAAGTTCCGTTTACTTTCCGGATCGGTGGAACGGGTTTTTGCGGTTGCTTTAGCCTTTTGGTGGCTTTCCACAGTGAGTAGTCACTCGCTTCTGTGGCCGACATACCTTCGATAAAATCTTTAAAAGTCTCGTCTCTGTATTCCTGCAGCATTCTCCTTAGTTCTCTTGCTGCAGTATTGTAACGATGTTTCTCTTCGGGGTAACGCCTTCTCTGCCATTCTTTGCGTAATCTTCTCTTTTCTGTTATTTTGTTCGTGATTTCTATTGGGTAGCCTTTCTTTCTGTGTTTTTCTGGTAGTGTAGGTGTTAATTTCCAAGCGGCATTCTGTAATGCCGTCAAGAGTTTCATATTCGTCTATATTAATTTGGAGTGGAGAATGCGGCACATATTCGTGTTTGCCTAGACCGTCAAAATTCTTTTTTTCATCTTTTCCGGTTTTTGCATCTACCGGATGAAAAACCATTTGCTGAGGAAAAAGCATCTCATAGTCGGTATTAGTTTCCTCCTGGTCAAAATTGGTATGATTAACCCATTCTTGAGTAGTTTTAAAACTTACAAATACAAAATAAAACTTGTCTAGCCTAGTTACTTACACAAGTGTTTTCAATACTGCGTTTCCTCTCATCATCAAGTTTAAAGATTTCTGCCTGTTTTTTTTTATCTGTTTAAAGTAAATCATTTTACACAATGTTTAAGTAACCAAGGCCAATCAACGAACAATTTTTTTGAAACCCTTTGTTGTCCGTATATTTTTTAAATTGTAGACGTCTTTCGTATATATTATTAATGGGTTTTAGGTCAAGTGATCGGTTTAGCAAGTACTGAAATACAGGTTTGGATTAGGGCTGTGCAAAATAATCGATTAATCCATACGTCGATTAATCCATACGTCGATTAATCAATACGTCGATTATGTTTTGGAAATAATTTTTTATTAATCCATTATCGATTATGAATTGTCATAACTTTGGATGCTTTTAAAGTAATGCAAATTTTTCATAGTTAATCCATATTGGTTACGAAAATAAGCTTTTCTTGCATTTTTACATTATAGATCTTTAAAAGAAAAGCACACCAAGCTTAAAATTGTAACCGCAATATTCATAAGGGTTAAAATAATTACAATAATTAAAAAAAATATTTCTTTGAAATAATATAATAATAATTCGATTCAGAATAAAATGTGCTCAGACAAATGAGTAGAGATTATTAAAATTAGTTTGCCAATAGGGTTGATTATGGTTTAACTTCCCCAAGTTTATAACACAATTCGCGTAAAAATGTTTACTACACATATTTGACCAACGAGTTGGAACGGACTTTTTTCTTTTAGTGGCTATTTATCCATTCTTTTCTGAATTTGATATTTAAAGGAAATCTATAATAAATCATAATTACACTTCATTAAATAAATACATTAAAAATGTTAAGTGTTTACTTATGCCTGAAAAGAAAGTTTGCTGCCTCTTTTATATCATTCTGTACAAGCTGTCGTGCAATCCGAAACAACCATATTTTTGCTATTTTTACTTATACAACTTAGAAATACAGGTTTCTGAACAAAGGGATTAATAAGTAAACGTAACCACCAGCAACGACAGAAAATTGGGTTTAATGAAATATTTTACACTATCTTAATGCCTTAAACACAGAATAATAATAACCAGAAGGATATCTTCTACAAAACCGCATTGATGTCGACGCCGACAACGGGTGACCTCGAACCTTTGTATTCCATGGGCTCTCCCCAAAGCCGCTACCTACACTGGCCGTTTCGGGGTAGAATTTCGGGGTAGAAACGTCTCAAGGCTATGCGGGGCCGGCGGTCAGGTAATACGAGATATCCTTCTGGTTATTATTATTCTGTGCCTTAAATGCGGTCTCATTTGTTATGGCTAGATTTTTTTCCCGCTCTCAGTTGAGATTCTGTGGTGTTGGCCCCTTAAAATTGCAATCAGCGCAAATAGTTTTCTTGGACTCGACGAAGGTCATTCATTAGACAGTCACAAATTTATGCGCGAATTTCATTGTGGATGTTTCACCGATATGGCACATTTAGTAGTTATGCACAATATGGTGCAATACTGAAACTAATGTAGAACTGTAATTTGAATGCAATACCTATCTAAATTTTGGTACGAACGATTTGTAAATTGGTATTGTAATAGTCAATTAAAATATAATCGATAGATTTCGTAATGCTAATTCTTGAGTTTTGTTTAATACAAACCATAAATAATTCGCTATGTACCTAAACAACGGATATGTTTCTGTTGATTCAATACTAAACGTATCTAATTAAAATTACAGAAACAAAATATTTTTATATTTCTATTGATTTTGAGTATTATCCAGGTATTAGCTAACTACAATGGGATTTATATTTAAAACACAAATGCTAAAAAAATTAAGTAACACTTTTTATTATGTACAAAATGTACTTTAAACGATAGGATTATTTCCGGGCTCTGAATAAAATTTAAACAAACAAAAAAATAAAATTTTCTTACCGTTATTACCTGCCAGCGAAACCAACATACGTCCTCTAGTAAACATTTCTACTTGAGAAAGCCCTACTAGAAAACTCAGCACGGTAGCCACTGTCAAACTGGACGCGAACAACACAACTGCTGGGTTGCCAGTATACAGAAGTCAGAAGGTGCTTCTCATATTTTGTAATCTGGAAGCGATACCGTACTACGCCTGTCCTCCTCAAATAAAGCGACACTAGCGCTAGTGATATATACGTGAACTAAACGACAAAATTGCAAGTATAAGGGGTCATAGTGACTTCCACCAAAAGTTTTGAATTGAGATAGCTGATGCCTTCTAGAAAGCAAATATGCAAATAACATGGGCAAACGTTGTGACTTCCGAAATCGGAAGTCATAGCGTTATATATGAAGCGGCAACGTATTGTGTGTATCTGTTTTGGAAGTCACAACGAACCTACTATATGTATATATATATATTTCTTTACATAATATATATTTTCAACTTGAGATTACACAAATGTTAACTAAACAACTGTAATCTTAATAGATTAGCAGGAAATAATAAGTTAGTGTTTTTGAAAAGGCTTTTCACCAGTTAATTAATTGATATAAACAAATATTTTTGTCATTGTATATCAACTTCACCACAGAAAAGACTAAAACAAGTTTTTTCCAAAAAGTACTTACATATTTTATTAATCTTTTAAAATATTTGTTAAAAAAAAATGTAACATATCACTACTTTTTCAAGCAATCCCCATCCACTTTTACCCTAAGAAGTTAAAACGAGATCTAAAGTTATCAAATACTAGATATCACGAAACTACATACGACGGCATGGTTTGTAAATATTCGGTTGAAATAAGTGAAAAATGTGCCAGATACTAAATGTCAGTTATGACATAATAACACATTCGTTTTCAACTGGTGCTACTAAATTGTCATGTTACCTAATTTCTATTTGAGTTACCTCCATCCTCAGCCCTTAGGAGTCAAAATGCAATTTTAAGTTAAACCGTAAATATCATAAAAATATTTAAAAATTTATTTTGTGATTTGAGAATATTCAGTTTAAACATGTGGAACTTATTAATGTTCAAATATTGATATACATAGTAGTTATTTATCATATGTATATGACGAGAAAATTGAATTTTGTCTTTGAGAGTGTTAAAATCACTCGAAAAGATAATCACAGCACTAGCAAACTGCACCGAACGTATCCAAAACATACGTGACCAAAAGACCAAAACAGACGAGTCGAACGGCAAAAACTGATATCAGCTGTCAAAATATTGACAAGAGCACTGACCGAATATCGCGCAGTGTCGGGTTGTCGGGTATGTTCGTCATATCGCTAGTCCTATTCCTTTCCCGCTTCACCCCCTTAGCAACGAAACAAACCATGGACTTTTAAAGGTCCATCGCCATCTGTCCGTCGTGGTCCAACACTACTGGAAATAGCACGACGTTGGACTACTTGTAATTAATATACAAAGATAGTACCATTAAATTGCGTCAGTATGGGATGAAGTAACATAAACATCCTGTGTGTGATGTTGATTGATGCTGCTACCAATTTCGGACAAAAAGTCACGTACTTGAATTTGATAACACTTAGAAGTGTGAAAATACTTACGAATAACAGACGACTTGCAGTTTGAATTGGCGAGTAGGTACTATTTCAATTTAGTTCAATTTAAAACTCGCGGCGTGAAGGAAAGCAATTTGTAGTTACTTCAGATCTTCAGATGTGCACTAACATTTTTGTTATATATTTCGGGTACCCGGGGGTACCCGGGTACTGCTTTCGGGTACCCGGGTTTGATTTTAGACCGGGTACGACATCCCTAGAATTTAGATTTAAATCCTTCTCTGTGTTCGCTAGTGATGTGTAGATTACTGAAGTTGCATCCAAATGGAGGATGATTTGAAAGATCTTTCAACTTGTCCATAAACTTTTGGAAATTCACAATCCTGTATCCTTCTGTTATTATACTCCTAAAAATATTTTTTATCATTATTAACAATACGCGGATCATCTATCTTAAAAAAACGAATAAAATACTAGATATGTTATATGAAGAGTCAATAATTATGAAGAGTTAATAAAATTCATGAATTTCTAATGTACTTCTTTTTACTCATCAATTGGTCAGATGTACCTGGTTCTATGGTCATGTTGTCAGTGTCATCGTCACTTTTCCAGCTTTCCAAACAGCTGAAATAGGAACGTTAATTAATTATTCATTGATCAAATTACTTTTATTGGAAAATGCTATTTCATTATTCTGTTAAGTATATTTGGTCCGTATAAAGATGTTGGTAATTTTATGAAATAAAGGACATGATGATAGAAATAATCCCATGTTTCAAACAGACACTATTGTTGAAAATTGGAACTGTTGAAATTTTAATATTGCCAAATACGGTCTATTTGAATGCGGTGGAACACTTTACCAATTGCTACATTTATGTAACATTGACATTCACTTGTATCAACAGGTACAAAGAAGCTGGATAAATCACTCTTGCTGCTATAACGGATTGAGAGAATTAATAATTTACTTTCGTTTATCCTCTTAATCGTTATACCAGCAACAGTAATTTATCCCTATAACTTTCCTGTAATGTACCTGTCAATAACCTTTGTTACCTACTTATGCAAGTCAATTTCAAGTTATGAGGTAAGTTCTTTCCGATTGTGAAAATAATGCGAGTAAAACAAGAGAGAAAAATATCTTTGCGATACTCATATGTACCTCTAGTATAATAAATATTATTTACCTATTTAAGTTTTTCCCTGCACTGATTCGTGTGGGCGATGTTTCCTGATCAAGCTGAAAATCATCGTGACCACTTTCAGTAACGAGTTCAGAACGTACCCTGAAAACAACATTATTGTTTAAAATATTATTTCAAAAAACAATTAATAGATGGCTATGTTCAAAGATGATATTGCCAATAGTGAAAAGACATCAAAACTCTATCAGAAGTTCTAAGTACTTACTCAGTAACGGAATGTTCCTTAGCTTCTAGAATACTTTTTGTCAAACACGGAAGGCCAACACGTCGAGCTCTAAAAAATTACAAAATAATCAAATTCAAATAATTCGCTTCCTAGGCCAGTCAATAGCCAATGTATAAGAAAACAGGGGAAGTTACTTACGCATTGTATTTCAAAATATTGTTTTGTTTTTTCCGTCGGTCAGATAATCGTAAATTACGTTTCTTTCCCTTTCTACTTCCCATATTCACTTATCGAGTCCAATTGTTCACTTTTTCAACAAACCGTAAACTACCTCAAAAGAAAACTATAAACAAAATATGCACAACTATCTAGTTTGGAAGTAACGGTCTCACTGTCTTCACTAGTTTTCAGTAATGATGGAATAAGGGATCAAGAATTTTATACCTGGATACCAGTTAGGCACGTTCGACCCTGTCTGTGCAGTTTCGCTTATTGTGGAGCATCTAATAATTGTAATAACCGCGGCGGCACCACTCATCAATGCCTTTATAAAGTCGTCGAGGAAGCTGCAGGGTTACTTCATTTCCCATAGATTTCAAAGCATCTTGCGTCCAATTGATAAGATTTTGGTACCAAATGAAAGATAAAAGATTAATCTACACACGTGCTGTAACGGTTTTTTGAATTTCTCAACCTATTTCCCAAAAAACAGCCTGAAAATAGCTATTTTAAGGAATGTATCGTATCAATATGGAAAAAATGTAATGAAATTTCAAATTCCATTACAGGACA
Source organism: Agriotes lineatus (assembly GCA_940337035.1). Lineage (NCBI taxonomy): Eukaryota > Metazoa > Arthropoda > Insecta > Coleoptera > Elateridae > Agriotes > Agriotes lineatus. The sequence goes on from CALNHX010009486.1 coordinate 34,059, forward strand.
TGTGTAGAATTAGATGTTATTTAATAGCCTGGCTTTGTTTGAAACCAATAGGTTCAACTGTTTTCAAGAAATTTTGAATTTGCTTGACTATCTTATTCGCTTAAATGCCACCGCGCCAATGGACTCTTAATACTCACAAGTTATACAGAATATACTTTATTTACTAATTCAATTATAAATTCTACAAAGCAGATTACCACTTAGAGCAAAGAAACAGCCTTAAATATATGCATATCACAATTTACCTGCAATCATGCAAAGATTTTTATGATAGAATTTACAGACTAGTGCTAGTAGTCTTAAACATGTCGTCGTGTTTGAACTGATCGTAGTTTTCTTTAACAACATGGTCAATCTTGTCGTCGCCATTATCTTGTGTTAATGACAACTTCTGCAAAGTTTTGTCGTCGCCACTATCTTGTGTTAATGATAACTTCTGCAAAGTTTTCTGATAATATTGTAACAGTTTATCCAACTCTTTTACTTCACTGACATTTTCTTTCACTTGTTTCAAATAATTTACTGCTTCGTCTGCTTTTTTCTGAAGGGGTTCGAGATTTTCCAGCAGTGCCAGCTCCTTTTTATACATTTGTATCTCAGTTACTTGCTGGAAATACACACAATTAATCACAGAGAATTGAATAGTTACAATTCAGACTACTTTTCTACAATCTTCTTCCAGCTGCTTAACTTGTGACTCCAATTTCTTAATATCGTCCTCAGAATAATCCCTTTCATATCGAGTGTACATCGGCAGAAGGACATTTTTTGGAATTGTAAAAAACTCCTTGATCGTGGGCTAAAGCACGTTTATTATAGGCGTTTACAGCAATACAGCCAATCTAGCACCTACCTGCAACTGTTTCAAGACAACTTCGACCTGCTGACTCCACTCGTCATGCACTTCCAAGGAGCTTTTGATTAATTCCTCTTTATTACCAGCTTTGCTGTTTGGCGATGACATCGCTTTAATAGAATGCTGGACAACTAAAGACATTTCGTCCAGGATAACCTCGCTAACTGAAAATTTAAGAAAATTAATTGAGGTTATATTCATAGTTTAGTACCACTTACAATCTTTAAAAAACGATTCCGGGGTAAATCCATAAAACTGAGCAGAATATTCACTCTCAGACATGTCTTCTGCCATTATAATTCTATTTATTATAATTATTTTCGTACAACACAGCAATAGATTGTAGGTTACAAATTCAAATTTGAATCTAACCGCACAGAATGCACTTGTTAATTCTAACAAATACACTAATGAGTGTATTTGATTCTAACCGTTACATCTTGTACGTTGTATGTCAAAAGCGCATCGAATATTTTGAAGTACACTCAATGGACGAAGTAGTGGGTACTGGGTAATCAATTTGTAAGGTGGAGGCAGACCCACGTTTTTTATTTAAAATTGCTTGATTCTACAATATTGACGTTGTAGAAGTTGTGCCAACGCCAATATTATTATAATTTTTTAGGCAGCATACTTTTCCATAAAGGCAAACGAGATAGATCCATAGAATAAGTGAGGTTATATGATACCAACAAAGTGTTAAACCCAAGAATAAACACTAAGTGTTTATTCTTGGGTTAAACTGTTAACTGGCAATTAAAAAAAGGTGATGAGCTTTAATAATTTTCTTGCATAAAAATAATAGTGTGACTATTTCACGCACCTCTTATTATCCAATGCCATGATTTTTCAAAATTCAACCAATCACCTGTTTTTACAGTGGCAAAAAATGAAAATTTTTCCTTGGGATTTTATCAGTTTCTTTTACCACTTATATCTATGACAATCACTAAGTATGTTGTTTTATTCACAACCATATATACAGGGTGATTTATAACTGGTTGAATAAAATGAACAGTCGTTTACAGCATCATATTCTGGTTAAAAAATGCGAAATAATTTTTGTACCGATCGGATTTTATTTCTGAGTTATTAGACCTCAAAGTTTCCGGTTACGACTTTAATTTTTACTTTAATAATACCAGGCAATGATTTATGTGACATAAAAAATGTATTATATGTCAACTTCAACTTTTTATGTCACATAAATCATGGCCTGGGATTATTAAAGTAAAAATTAAAGTCGTAACCGGAAACTTTGAGGTCTAATAACTCGGAAAGAAAACCCGATCGGCGAATATTTTATTTCGCATTTTTTAACCAAAACATGATGCTGTAAACACCTGTTCATTTTGTTCATCTAGTTATGAATCACCCTGTATAATAATCTGTAGGAAAAGTGGTTGCCGTGGTAGCGGTTGCAAAGTAATCAATTGCCGACTGCTGTCTAGGTGACACTGGAAATCTCGTTATCCAATCATGCGCGTCACAACCTGTCGAATCATAATTAATATAATAATAATTTTTCCAATTATTGTTTAGAATAAAGTGGTTGTGAATAAAATAGTATACATACAGGGTGGTGACTTGCGCGGCGCAGTATAGGGATTGCAATGGTAAATTTTTTATGTTTGATTATTGGCTCCCCTATTTTGTTTTATTAAAGTGTAAATAAGTTTTTTGTAGAGAAAAAATACTGCATCTGTAGATACTAATGTTTATAATTTTCCAATTTCCGAAACCCTATAAATTAAAGAAATAAAAAATGCTATTTTTGAAAAATCATTAGTGCCTTGGAAATATTTAAACAAACAACATGCACATTTACTTTGGTCATTGCTGTTTGACGTTTATAACAGATCATTAAATATTCTTCTCGTTAAAATGTATTCAACTGAAGAAAAAGTAGAAATAAATGGTTTTATGCTGGAAATAGTGCTCGTCAAGTAAGTGCCTTGTTTAGCGTAAAATATCCGAATCGGCATATTCCAAGTAGTTTAACGATCGATAGATTAATACGTAAAATTAAAAGTACAGGCACAGTATTAAATAATTGTAAATGTAACAATTACGCTGAAAACATGCAGTAACATGAGGAAAATGACAACACCTTGAATGTTTTGACAGCAGTAGCTGCAAATCCCAGTGTAAGTTTAAAAGGCAAATAGCGCAAGTTATTGGCTTGCGTCACAGCCGAGTCCTGCGAATTTTTAAAACACAAGTTTCGCTCTTACAAATGTCAATGTCATCAAGAGTTGCTTAAACGTGATATGGAGAAGAGAAGTGCATTTTGCTTCCAAATTATGGAAAAATGTAACGAAGACAGGGAGTTTTTGAATAACGTTTTGTTTATGGATGAATTGCATAATGAACCAAATGTGCAAAATTGCAGAGTATGGGCTACTGAAAATCCACTCAACATTTTACAAACCAGAACCCAATATCCCCAAAAAGTTCATGTTTGGGCGGGAATACTAACTCATCACATTATAAGACCAGTATTTTAAGTGAAAACCTCACAGGACAGCTCTTTTTGAAGTTGTTAGAAGAGGACATATAGGCCATTCAGTAAACACAAAAACATTTAAATTTTTTTGAAGTTGGCATATACGTAAAATTTTTGTGCTAGGGATTCTGTATTTTGTTTTGCAAAGATTTCCACACCTGCATAAAGGCGACTTTGAATTTAAAAATTACAATTAATAAAAATAAAAATACTGGAAATTCTTGCCTGAACTTTTATAAAATGTAATAACAATACCTATTAATAAATGCTACATCAATAGTATCCAACACAGTATTTGTTTAACATCCTTAAAAGTAGTTATGACAGATATTAATTAAATGTCACAGTCTTAACCTATTTGTTTTAGTAACTTTTTGTAAGTACATTCCTAGACAAAAGATGAATTTTGGCCTGCTAGGTCCTCCGATCTTTCGCCCAGCGATTTGTTTCTTTGGGGACATTTAAAATACTAAATTTACCCTGGAAGAACCTTTCAAACTATTAAAGAGCTAAAAATTGTATTCGAGCCCAATGCTATAAAATATCACAATATCAGTGAGCAAATGTTAGACGGCGATTTTACGACAGGTTGGGTCATTGTTTAGTAGTTAATGGTGCTTTGTTTGAACATTTGTTATAATTTATTAATTTTTGTGTTTTTGTATTATGATTATACGTACTATCGAAGTCATAGAAAACTGGGACAGGAAAATTACGCAGTTACCCTATTTTTCGAAAGGTGTAGTTTAGATGTAACATTTTGACTGAACTGAACGCTAATTAAAGAAATAGCCCACCTTTAATAATATGTTTAGTCAAAATGCCACATTTAAACTGCACTTTTTAAAAACAAGGGTATCTGCGTACTTTTCCTTTCCCAGTTTTCTATGACTTCGATGGTACATAATTATGTTTTGTTATGGTATTTAATTAAATCCTGCTTCCTATAGATACTAATGTCTTTGATTTTTCCGGTTCCGGAAAATTATAAACAATGGTATGTACAGATACCTACAGCATTTTCTCTAGAAAAAACTAATACATTTTAACTAGAACAGAATTTAATAATCTTATACCGTGTGTCCACAGGAGGACGCACCATAGGGATATTTATATTCTATTAGCATTATCTTATCTCTATGGTGCGTCCTCCTGTGGACAATGAGATTTGATATAAATGGTACAAGAAAAGGGACGGTGGTCACAGCACTGGTAGATATTTATATTCTATTAGCAGTATCTTATCTCAATGGTGCGTGCTCCTGTGGACACAGGGTATATAAGAATAGAAGTCCTGACTCACTGACTCATCAACGCCCAGCCCAAACTCTGGGACCTAGAAAGCTGAAATTTTGCACAGAGGTCCCCTTTATGATGTATACAAGGAGTAAGGAAGGATATTTCGTAACTCAATCCCTAAAGAGGTAAAATAGGCATTTCGACTTGAAACTTCATAGGAGTACTCTTAAAAACAAATAAGCAATTACGTATTTCGTGATTTTCCGAAAATCAACCCCTTAGGGGGTTAAATGGGGTAAATAAACCTAAAAATCAACATGGATGTCGTTATTGAGGTTGTTTGGGACGTTGATTGCGAAAATGGCATTTGTTTTTAAGTCTAAGATGGTTTCCTGCGTGAGCGAAGCCGCAGGCAAAAGCTAGTTAGTTATAAACGTCAAACAGCAAAGACAAAAGTAAATGTACTTACATGTTGTTTGTTTAGATAATTCCAAGGCATCAGTGATTTAAAAAAAATGCATTTTTATTTCGTTGATTTCTACGGTTTCGGAAAATTGTAAACAATAGTATGTACAGATGCAGTATTTTTTCTCTACAAAAAAACTTATTTACACTTTAATTTAAAAAAAGGAAAGCCAATACTCAAACATTAAAAATTTACCATTGAAATCCCTATGCTGTGTCGTGCAAGTCACCACCCTGTATACCTATAAAGTTAACTACTTAATCTCCGACAGGAATGAAACACGTTCATTTAAATCCACCATTTTTACACTTACGTTCACTTAGTTTAATTTGTAGTGTGTTTCTCGTTATATTATTTTGAAAAGTTTGAAGCTTTTTAATTTCACTGTTACTTAGTCCAAGTGTGTACACCACAGGTTAAGATAAGGACTACACAATGGTTAAATATTCTAAAATTTTGTTAACAAGTTTTCTTTCAGGATAAACTTTAAGGACAAGTTATAACGAAGGATGGCGAAGGGTGGCCCTTACCTGTTGGCGAAAGCTGTACTGGGTATTTTTCCAGCCGGTAAATATCGGCCTATGTTGGCTAACTCGTCGTGAGGGTCGGGGTTTTAGCAAAGCTGGAAGAGATACTAAGGGAATGGGCGCCATGTCCTCGACGCAGACATATCCTTGGATCGGACAGCTCCAACGTAGAGATATACTAAGCAAACCAAAATAATAACTAGTACCGTATTTATTCTACTCTGGTTCTATAGTGCTTACTCACATCACAAAAATTCACATAAATACATACACAAAATAAATATAGATAGACCAACAAATATCACAAATATATCACAGATCTGCATAATTAACCAAAACAAGATGTAATGTTGCGTAAAGATAATTAGCTGTAAGGCGATGAATGCTAAATTAACACCTAATTTGTACTATCCACTTAATTTGTACTACCCACATATACCTCTAAATAAATGCATGAGCTAGCAAATGACAGTTAATTATTATTTTTATTAAAAGCAAAAGGGGCTCCGTAAAGCGGGGTTCCAAAACAAACGTGACACGGCTAAATAATGCGGCGATCCCAAAGGCAAAATAACCCGGAATAATAGAGCACAGAGCAGCACAAGCATAGAGCTACCCTAAAACCTCATAAGCTAGCGTGTTTAGGGGCTGTTACGTTGCTCAAAATTTAGATGGGCGGAATTTTTTGTTTTGAGAGGCCTCCCAAAGTTGGAAATAACTCCTATAGGAAATGCATATTAAGTTTGATAAATATTTTAAATTCAGCGTTTCGCGGGTGAGTGCTACGGAAGTGCGCCGCTAGGGGACGCGGAGTTGACGAGCGGATGTGCGGGAGGGGGAACGCGCAGTCTATCGCCGAACGTGGAAGAACAAGCAGGTTTTGAGCGGGTGAAGACCGTTGTGTGTTTTTAAGTTGTTACAATTAAGGACACAGGACAAGTTAAGAACTTAGGTATTGAATATCGATGTGTTAGATGTGCCCCCTTATTTTTGTATTTTTTCGGAATAAAGAATATTGTCTTAAAGTGGTGAGAAAATATATCTTTAACATAGTTCAGAAGTGGGATACTTCCGTGTCTGCGTGATTTCCGGGGGAAATAGAGCAGAGGGACGTGTCCACAAGTGCCCAAGGCGAGCGAAAAAGCAAGAAAAACGGAATATTCAAGTGCTGTGGTAACGTGTCAACATGGCCGACGACGGATGGAGCGCCAGCCTGTAATTTGACCGTTAGGGGCGTGAACATCTTGTGCATCGAGAAAGGAAGTGACGTAGCGACACGTCGACGAGAAGGGGAAAAGCGAACGTGATTGGAACATTTTACGGAAGCGAACGAAGATTCTCGAGAGGATGACCGACGAGTTCGAGAGGTTCCAGGCGCGTTTGCAACTGCGCTGTGAACGCGAGGGACGAAGTGGGGGAGTGAGAGGTAGTGACAGCGAGAGCGACGACCTCATCATGTTGGGTGAACAGGTGGGAAATTTGGATCGGGCGGGAAGTTCAAGCTTTAACACGCCGGAGGTGAACGCGAACGCGGACAATAATCGAGTGAATACTGACAGTGATGTAATCAGAATGATGCAGATTATGACGGCAGAGAACAGACGAAGAGACGCTTTGTTTGAAAGACTTATCACACAAGTGACAGCCGGGCAAACGAGTAGTGCCGGGAGTGCGGTTACGGGAAATCAAATGGCATATCACATAATGCCTGATTTAACGAGGACAATCAGTACATTTAATGGAGAAAGTAAAAGTGAAGCAAAAAGGTGGATAGCTAACATAAGAAGTATGCAGCTATTGCACCGGTGGCCAGATGCTTTCACTTTGGAAACAGCTCGTACACATTTGGTTGGAGGTGCAAAACATTGGCATGAAAGTAACTGGGAGAAGTTAAAAACATTCGACGAATTCGCGGAGAAATTTGAAGAAATGTTCAGTGGAGAGTTGTCGCAAACGGAGAAGTGGAAGCGAATGACAACGAGGGTGCAGAGCCGGAATGAAAGCATAAATTCCTACTTTCACGAAAAATTCAAATTGTGTAAGGACGTTAAGCTGAATTTTAAAGAAACCAAAGCGCAAATCTTAGTAGGATTGTGGAACAAGGACTTGTGTAATGTGGCAATGGGAAAAACTCAAGGCAACGAAGTGGAGTTGTTACAGGACCTGCAAGAGTGCGAAGAAATCGGTGATGCGAGGAGTGGACGTTTCCGGGCAGAAAAAAGTGAAAAGCCACACAAACCCCAAAACAATAGCAGCAGCTTCGTCGGGGTGAAAAGTGAACCTCAGGCAGCAACGAAACCAGCCATACCGGGTGCACAAAAGCATCCTGAAGTGAAGAAGGAGAAGTGGAAGTGTTTCAACTGCGGTGAACCATCGCATTTAGCCAGAGAATGCACTAAACCAAGAAAAGTGGTATGTTTCAATTGTAAAAAACCGGACCACATCAGCAGAGAATGTCCAGAACGTGTGACGCAGAGAAGTGAATCTGTGAATCAAGTGTGGAGAATAGGGACTGAACCAAAGAATTTAGCAGAAAGTGCGGCAACGAAGTTCATACGGAATGTTAAAATAAACGAGCAAGAAGCGATAAAATGTTTCATTGACATTGGTGCTACGGTGAGCACAGTGACTGAGGAAGCCGCGAGAGATTTAAAATTAAAAGTTGAAAAAACGGAAAACAGACTGACAGGATTCGGAAGCAGTGCGGTAATCAGCAAAGGTTTTGCGAAAGCTAGAGTGAATCTAGATGGAATTAACGTAGAAGATGTGAATTTTTACGTGGTTCCGTGTGGGGTACAGAATCTACGTGTATTGCTGGGGCAGAACTTTACCGAACACCCTGAGTTAGCATATGTGCGGGTAGACGATGTACTGCATTTTGGTTTGCGTAGTGAGGAACCGTTTGCGCAAATTAATTTGCCAGTTTCCACGCAATCAGTAGAGATAACTGCTGCGGAAGATCAAAGTTTGGAACCCAGGAGCATAAACTTCGTGAGTGTGGACATAAATGGAGGCAAATTCACGGTGCCAGTAGCCAACGAAAGTGACGATGCAAACTTCGTAGTGAAAGGCGAAAAGATAGACAAAATTCGGGAATTCGGTGTGAACATTGATTCGAAGAATATTTGTGGACAAGAAATGAGCGTGATGGAAATTGAATTATGCAGAGAAGCGATTACAAGTGAACAATTAAACGTGAGCGAAGAAATATCGGAGCGAGATTTGCGGAACCTAACAAGCTTGGTGAACGAATTTCGGGGGTGTTTCGCGCAAAACTTAAGCGAACTAGGTTGTACCCAGTTAATGGAAATGAACATAGTTGACAATAATGTGCCGGTGCGTACGAGAGCTTATCGGGTGACTGCACACGAGCGAGAAACCATCGCAAAAATCGTGCGCGAGTGGAAGGCAAATGGTATTGCGACAGATACCACTTCGCCATACGCGTCGCCGGTGTTATTAGTGGCGAAAAGTTCACAGGAGCCAAGGCTAGTGGTAGATTTTCGAAAGTTGAACCAACAGACAGTGAAAGAACATTATCCATTGCCGAACATGGATGATCAATTTGAACATTTAGCAGGGTGTACAATGTTCACTACCTTGGATTTAGCACACGCGTTTTTTCAGTTACCGTTAGCGAAAGGGTCTAGGTGTAAAACAGCTTTTGTTACGCCAGATGAAACGGGGGAATTCACGCGAATGTGTTTCGGATTGTGCAATAGTCCATCGAACTTTGCTAGGCTAATGACGCGAGTACTAGGGCCTTTAAGGAACAAGGTCGCGATGGCATTTTTAGATGACGTGCTGATACCAGCAAAAAACTGGGACGATATGTTGGAGCGGTTACGACAAGTGTTCGAGGCCTTCCGTGCCGCGAATCTTACGATGAAGCTACGCAAATGTCATTTTGGTGCTTCAAGCGTGGACTTTTTAGGATTCAAATTATCTGCGGAGGGAATTTCCCCAGGTGCAGCGAAAGTGAAGGTCATAGAGAATTTTCCGCGACCGGGAAATGTGCGCGAAGTAAAACGATGGCTGGGATTAACAGGTTTTTTTAGACGCTTCGTGAAAGGATATGCGGTGAAAGTGAGACCGATAAGCGATTTAACGCGGAAAGACAATGTTTTTATGTGGACAGACAAACAGCAGGTGGCGTTTGACGAGTTGAAGGACGCTTTGACGTCAGCGCCGGTCTTGCAGCTGTATAATCCGAGTTCGTATACAGAACTGCATACGGACGCGAGTGCAGTTGGTTTAGCGGGGATGATGTTACAACGAGGGGCAGACGGGAAAATGCATTTGGTATACGCGGTGTCAAAAAAAACGACAGATGCAGAGTCGAGATATCACAGTAGCAGGCTCGAACTGATGGCGGTCGTTTGGTGTATGGACAGATTGCGGCCATTATTGCTGCATATGCATTTCACAGTGGTAACCGATTGTCAAGCGTTGGTATACTTAAATATGCAAAAAACTACAAACGCACAAATTGCTAGGTGGAGCCATTTACTTCAGGAATTTGACTTTGAGATTAAATTTAGGAAAGGCGAGAAGATGCAGCACGTGGATGCATTGAGTAGATCTCCAGTGGAAGCAGCCACGGACACGATGGAAGAAATCTACGAACAACGTCTGGAGGTTTACAATATAATGCCAGAAGAGGAGTGGATTTTGTTAATCCAGAGCAGCGATCATAAGTTACAAGAAATAATAAGAGTGCTCAAGTTGCCGAATAGTGAGCGTGATAAAGACGAAAAACAGGTTGTTCAAAAGTACAAGTTACGTAACGGACGATTAGTGCGCGAAGTTACTGTAAACGGGAAAATCCGAGAACTTTTTGTAATCCCGACTAGCATGCGGAAAAGTACGGTAATTAAATTCCATGATATGGCGGGTCATTTTAGTGTGGAGCGAACAGTGGATTTAATATTAAGAAATTATTGGTTCGCTGGACTGAGGCATTACGTCAGACAGCACATTCGTTCTTGCGTAGAATGCTTGTTGGTGAAAATACCTGGAGGTAAGCAAGCGGGAGAGTTGCACCCGATACCTTCTCCGAAGAGGCCGATGGGAAGAGTCCATTTGGACCATCTAGGCCCCTTTTTGAAAAGTGCGCGAGGGAACGCCCACGTTTTGGTGGTAATTGATGCTCTCACACGGTTTATTAGACTTTATGCGGTGCCGAGCACAAAAACGAGCAGTACATTGAAGTGTTTGCGCGATTTTGTGAACGATTTTGGTCTACCAGCGATGATTGTGACGGATCGCGGAACCAGCTTCACAGCTGACGGGTTCGAACAGTATTGCGCGAGTAATGGGATACGTCACGTGCTAAATAGCACAAGACATCCTCGAGCGAACGAATCTACGAGCGAACTAGAGGAACCTATCCGGATTAGTGGAGGCAAGAAACGTGACAACGTCGCATGCGGGGAGGACGAGAACGAGGTCAAGGTCGCCGCTTCAAGGCGAGCAACGCGAGATTCCGAAGTGGGTCAAACAACATCAGGTGCTGTAACGGTGGCAGCGAGACCGGTTAACCTTCGAACGAAGCGAGAGGTGGGGAGGCCATTGCGGTTCAAGGATTACGTGTTGGAGGGAGGCGGAGATCAACGAGGACATCCGAGCGTTTCCCAAGCAACGAACCAGGAGGTCGTAAAATCAGGAATGGCCGAGTGATAAATATTTTAAATTCAGCGTTTCGCGGGTGAGTGCTACGGAAGTGCGCCGCTAGGGGACGCGGAGTTGACGAGCGGATGTGCGGGAGGGGGAACGCGCAGTCTATCGCCGAACGTGGAAGAACAAGCAGGTTTTGAGCGGGTGAAGACCGTTGTGTGTTTTTAAGTTGTTACAATTAAGGACACAGGACAAGTTAAGAACTTAGGTATTGAATATCGATGTGTTAGATGTGCCCCCTTATTTTTGTATTTTTTCGGAATAAAGAATATTGTCTTAAAGTGGTGAGAAAATATATCTTTAACAAGTTCATTAATTTTCGCAAACAATCTGCTTGTTGACGCTCTTAAAATCCTAAGTTTTCATTTAGGCAGCGGGCGTGCAAAATGCGGTCCCTTCAATTCTCGCGGGCGGTGATATGACCACAGCCAAGCCCGAAACAAAATGCAAACCAATACTACGCATATATGTATTATACTTACATATATTGCTAGTAGGGCCTGAGAACGCCCGAAAATTTACGGCGTCGACATAGTTTCACTTAGAGTATAACGCGTCTCGTGCGCATGCGTGAGAATTCGAACTCCGCTTTTAGAAGCCATTGGGCGGACGACGCCGCCTCGCTTGCACACAGCTCACCATTATACATTGAAGAGTTGGTTGTCTGTCTCACTTTCTTCGTGAGTTTCCCACTCATAGCCGCTAGCAATATAGTAAGTATTACATATATGATACTACGTTACTCTGCACGAGAAAAAGTGACTACGTAAGGGGCCGTACAACACGTTAAAGCACTCTAAAGTGGCAGGTAATTACACCAATTAATCAAAAGCATAATTACGCAAATGAGGCACAAAAACGTTATACATAAAAACCCATCATTTCAAATTCAAATATAGGTCATTTACAAAATTATACGAGCTTAAGCTACTATATAACCTTCCAGTTGCAAATCACGAGATGCGGAGCGGATGAATGAGGCAGTTATGCAGTTCACAGAGCAGCTGGGGTCAAAAGCGCGCCCTGAGGTTCGCAGCTGCGGGAGCCTCTCGTCCCCGAAACAGAGCTGCCATGGGGGATTGGCTGTCGCGCGTGCACAGCATGGTCCCACGCAGAACAAATGATCCCAAATAGCGAAAATGGTCCCATACAGTAAGATAATTCCAGACGGTAAAATAAAAAAGGCTAAAAGAATACAAATTTTTCGGTAGATCGCGGAGCTAAAGGGAGGAAAGCGTAGACAACTAACCTTATAAAATGGTGGGCAGCCTAAAAGTATAGTCCAACCGACGAGCGGGGCCCCAAATCAAATCCGCACGTGCGTAACAAATGTAGGCAGCACCACACAAGCCACCATAACATTCAAGAGGGTTACGATGCCTCACATATCCTCCACAAATCGGAGCGAGCTATAATTAAGATCTAAGGAAGCAAAGACCCCAAGGGACGACCATCTTACTCGAACGAGGGCTGGCATAGAATGGCCGAAAATTGGCCAAAAATAGTCTAATTCAACTTATCAAAATACCCAAGAATTTTGAAAAGGACCATCAGAAAAACTGAGAAATACAAAGTGTGGTTTAAATTGATAAGGATAACTGTAGCTTGCTGAAAAATTGTTAAAGATGTTGATAGGGTTGCCTAACCATTTATGGAAAAATGCACTGGATATTTAAGAATAAATGGGGAGAGTGGAATCTAATTAATTATTTGAAATATTGCATGCGAAACTACAAAATGAGCGTAACAAAGTTTTCTTGAGTTATGTTTATTTTTATTTTTGCTTTTGGGAAATCTGTCCAAATAAACTGTTTCATTTTTGTATTTAATTTTTTCCAACCAATATACCCTATGTAAACTTATATTGATAGGTATGCTTGATTTACTCAAATAATTTTTTATGTCAAACATTTTACTTTCTCAACTCCTTATCTATTATATAGCATTTGTTCCAAGTCAAATGTCGTGTTTTTGGATAATGAATAATTATACAACAGCCCTATAGATATTCGAGGCTAGAGTTATTGGATGGTATTCTGATATTGCAGGGTGTACTTAAGCGAAAACGCAATTCATAGGGAAAAGACAATTATAAAAATTACGAAGGATTGACTATATTTATAGTCATGTAATATAGCAAGCTTGTTTTAACATGTCAACGGTTAATTTAACTTTATTACATAAAATAAATTTGAAGAAAGCAAAACTTTTATAAATAATTATTAATTTTGTGACACAGATTTACTCAAAATTAATAATACTTTAAAGATAAAACTTGCTTCGGCTGTATAAAATTCAAATTACCTCCACACACAGAAAATAACTTTCTATATAAACCCATAATACTCATGCAACGTTATACTGGTACTGCGAATTTAAACTGACTCATGTGACAGCTCTAAAACAACAAAATTCAAAACAGCGGATTGCTATTAATTTCAATCTATTACTTCTCAAGGAAACGCCCTTTAATTTATGCACGGTACTGGAGGTAATCACAATTCGGTGAAGCGTTTTCAAATATAGTACAGGCACCTTACACCGAGAAAGTTGATCTTAAAGGGGTTACAACAGAGGGGTTTGAAGTTCCCCAATCAGCATCGACTGACGTAGCAGACCCAAATTACAGCTGTGTGGGTCTGTGAGTAGCCTAGAACTGAACAGACACAAATAAACGCAGTGAAGCTCCCCTCTTTAAGCGATTTACAAAACATGACTCAGAGCGACGTCGAGCTCACGGTTTTATACAAACTGTTTAAATCCGTTGAAGCAAATAAAAACGCACGTGTATTGTAATAACCATAGAGAGCTGAAGCGAGGCGTAATTTACATCCCAACTATGATCCGAACGTCAATCGGCCAATGAAATTCACGTCAACTATAACGAAAATAGTACTCACACAAAAGCTTCCAACAGCGGCTTGAAGAAATCTCGAGGAGCCGTAGCTTTGCCGCACCCACCATCTTTTGTATACCCAATACTCTCGCCGTTCTCAAAGCGTAGAAACTTTAATCAGGCGGCAAGCTACAATGTCTGAACGGCTACGTGTGCTTTCTAGAATAAATCATGTCGAGGTGCGTTCAGACCACTCAAGTGAAACGTATTCTGAAACGTGTGTATTGTCTGGAAAGCTTCTACAGATATTTTTCTAAATTATTTAAATGAGGCAAAATCGACGCGCCCCAACAGAAACCAGAAATGTCTTAACAATATCTTTTCCGTTTTTTTATGAAGTAGTATTATTACTAATGTAGTCCTTTACTTATATTCCTCTGCTTTCTCTGGGATATTATTGACTTATAAGTGGCGAATTAGATATTCTAGCTGCATTTTAAGCATAGTTGGTGAGGTTGTATTAGCCAGTTCGTTAAGAAAGCATTTTTGGAAAACATTTAAATACTTTCTGTCCTACTCTATTCCAAAATGAGACAAAAACAGCCTCAAACGAAAAATCATAAATTTTGCTTTTTAATGAATTTGGAAAAAGCTTACATTAGCATAAATATCAGAAAATTGGAGTGCTCAATCGAAACATTAGTAATGAAGTGTAACGCCCCGTTTCAATTTCGTTTCAACATTGCGCGTTCTTGCAATTAGCATCTTTATTCGGACCATCTTATATCTAAATATTGTAGCAAAAAAAACTCTGATTTATCGCAGCAAGCTTCTACCCTTAGAGATAAACACCTGCAGCTTTTCATGTCGCAGCATGTAACGGGCATTCAATTCCGAGTAGGCCGCTGGAAAACAGTGGAATCGCTTGCTACTATTGATTTTTCATTAAACAGGCCTTGCGGATTTAATTGTTAGGTAGGCTGAAGCCGTACTTGTTTTTAAACAAACAAAAGCCTCTAGCGCGTTGGTTCTTCGCAAATGGGCGAAAACCGCTTGGCCGCCGCGGCGATGTTTTCTGCACAATCGGCCATAAACACCGTTGATAAGAATGCTTCTTCTAGTTCAATTTCGCATACTAATTTTAATATTTAGGCGGCCCCCATAAGGTTAGCATGAGGCCTATTCAGTCTCCAGATTCTGCTTCTACACGTTAGCTAGGAATTCCAGAAT
>CALNHX010009487.1:0-49386 GCA_940337035.1 Agriotes lineatus
AAGTGTGTATCATTTGTTGTGGGAACATCTGAGGTATATAGTAGATAGAGAAGCGGACCAAGGACACTGCCTTGAGGCACACCTGAGTTGATTGGTCGGAGATCAGAATAATGTTGGCCATATTTGATTTGGAAGTAGCGATCATTCAAGTACGATTTTAGCAAAAGGTAGTATTCATTTGGCAGTAGTTTTTTAATTTTATATAATAGGCCGTTATGC
Source organism: Agriotes lineatus (assembly GCA_940337035.1). NCBI lineage: Eukaryota > Metazoa > Arthropoda > Insecta > Coleoptera > Elateridae > Agriotes > Agriotes lineatus. Next base: position 220 of record CALNHX010009487.1, read on the forward strand.
CACACCTTGTCAAATGCCTGTTTAATATCTATGAAAACTGCAGGGCAGTAGGATTTGGCTTCAAAGGTCGCATTGATTATGTTTACAAGTCGATGACATTGCTGGATCGTGGAATGATACCGCCTAAATCCAAACTGATGGTCTGGTATGCAGTTTTCCAATATGTCGCTATCATATAATCTTTTAATTATAAGTTTTTCTAAGAGTTTAGAGAGTAGTGGCAGTAGACTTATTGGACGGTAAGAGGCAACATCTTCAGCAGGTTTGCCAGGTTTTAATATCAGAATAATTTGTGCAAGTTTTAACGATGATGGCCAATATTGGCATCTCAATATGGAGTTGAACAGGTTTCGTAAAAACGTTATACTGCTTCTGGGTAATTCAGTAAGCACCTTGGCCGTAATTAGGTCGTACCCAGGGGCTTTGTTATTGTTTAGATGACGAATTTCATCAAACACCTCAGTATAGGTGAAGTTTCTAATGGGCAGCGACATTTGTAGTGGCGCCTGAAGGAAGTCTTGGACCTCAGCATCGGGTGCAGTAGAGTAGGGGGTGAAGACTTGGGCAAAGTGCTGGGCGAAGAGATCTGCTTTTTCTTGATCTGTCTTAGCCCAGTCATTGTTTGGTTTTCTTAACGGTGGATTAACAGCCCGTGGTCTTTTATTCGCTTTAGAGACTTTCCAGATACTGTGGTCGGCTCGGGACAGTGAAGTTAGGTAGTGTTGAAAGGTTTCTTGCTTGTGCAGTTTGAGTTTATTCTTGAGGGCATTGGTTAGTCTATTACATATAGTTTTATCCGCAGCGTTTCGAGTTCTGTGCCATTTAGATCTTGCCCTCCTCTTTTGCTTGACGAGTTCAAGGATTTCGTTGGGGATATTTCCATCCTGTCGTACCGTATTTAGAAGTTTGGGCGTAGCCTTCCAGGCTGCAGATTGGACAGTAGTAATGAAGTGTTCTGTGGCTTCCTCTATATCATGAGGAGTACGTAGGTTGATGCTGGTTTGGAGATTTTCTTGCAAAAGTCTTCTGTATTTGTCCCAATCAGTTTTTTTGTTGTATAGGGATGGTTTAGGTTGTCTTTTAATAATTGTTGTGCTAATTGTTGCAATGACCGGTGTATGATCGGATGATAGATCAGGGCTACTAACTATATCTGTATAGGTGGAAGAAATACCGTGTGTGATGAAGAAGTCCAGTAAATCAGGTACCTTATTTAGATCCGTGGGCCAGTACGTGGGCTCTCCAGTGGATAGGTAGCCATAGTTTTCTTCGCGGATGAGTTCATATAATGCTCTGCCTCTGGTAGTTATTAGACGAGAACCCCAGTAGGTGTGTTTGCAGTTATAGTCACCTCCGCAGATAAAATTATTGCCAAGAGATTGAAAGAATGGCTTAAGGGCGTCTTTGGAAAGTCTATGCCTGGGTGGGCAATAAGTGACAGAGATTACTAACGGATGTGATAATTTATAAACTTGAATAGTAGTTGCTTGAAGAAATGGTTCTTCGTACTTTTCCAATTCATTGTGAGCGATTGAGCTCCGTATTAAAATAGCTGTGCCTCCGTGCGCAGTACCATCCGGATGTTCTGTATGATAGCATGCGTAGTGTGGGTATTCTTAGAAAAGATCTGTCGTAAAGTGTGTCTCGGATATAAGTAGAATATCAATATTATTTAGCTTTAAAAATGGTTCAATTTCATATATTTTTGACAGGGTGCCATTAGCATTCCATAGTGATATACGGAGTGAGTTAGCCATTATCTTACAAGTTTGCTTATGACTGTGGACAACATGTTTATTACCATGTTGTTTTGTTGCATCAATTGTGAAACACGCATATCTGAAAAACAGTTGAAAATAGAGTTATGAAGTAACATATCAAAACAGAAGCTCATTAAAAGGGCCTTTTAAAACTACAAAAATATACAGGGCGTTCTATTTGAAAAAAAATCAAACTAATTAGATTTGCAAATATTGTTTAACCTGTATAGCATTACTACCCAGATCGACCATTTTAGACTTGAAGATAGTTGACGAAAATTATAATTTTTTGCTAACGTTTTGCTTCATTCAATTGTTTTCTGTTGCTTACGGCAGCCGCCTGAAGTTCAGCATTTTTGTGTATAGAATCGTTATATCTGCAAAACAGTAGACCTATACAACTTTATATCAAAATGATGAGTATTTCAATACAAAACTTTTAAGCTGCCTAAATATAGGTCATTCAATTAAAAAAAAAAGGTAAGCTTGATTTGCCACACTTTTTGAGCCACCCTGTATAATCAAAAATATTTTAGCAATGTGCACCACCTTCGTATCTACAATTTTTATATACTCAATATTCATGTAATTCTCATAGTTAAAAAAGTAACTTCCACCCCCGCATCGTTGCCGGACTTATTAATTATGTTTTTTTCATATCTTGAAATGCATTCCTTATTTGAAAAGATAATTGTACCAAGATAAAACACAAAAATAAAAGAATTAATTTTTTTCTATAGCAAATGTTAAAGTATGCTTTAATTGACTCAAAACAAAAGGTCAAGTGTTACTTTAACAGCAAGGGTAGATAAAGTAGCATTTTAACATCAAGGGTAGATAATAAATATTATACACCAAGTGAATTAAACATATGTTTATTCACGAAAAGATTTTGGGCTCACGAGCACGCAGTGCGAGTGAGATCAAATCTTTGAGTTAATAAATGTTTAATTCACGTGGCGTATATATGTTTTTATTCAATTTTGACGAAATTTTGAATAAAAAATTTTAAAATATTCAAATTTATAGCGCCTGCTGCTCTTAAATCACTTATCAAACAACAAATAAAACAGCACACTTACTGTGTGCCAAACGTCAAAGTGACGTTTGTCACCTGCTTACAGCTATACACAAAATTGGAAATAAATGACATTAAAAATATTCAAATTAAGATAATTATATATTACACACTACCAAGAGAAAGAATAATTGAATGTAAGTATTTGTAGAAATCATAAAAATATGTTGTTCTTCGTTGAAACGTTTTTAAATCTCTAGTGAATTAAACTTTTTTAATTCTCTAATGAATTAAAACGCTTTTATTTCTCTTGTGAATCATAGAGTGTTTATGAAGGTTGTTATGGAGTTAATAATGTCACTTTCTACTGTCAAAATTGAATAAAGTAATTTAATTTTTTAAATGATATTTAAATTAAATATTACAGCTTCCTATTATCCTAGCAACCCAATCTAGCTACTGAGATTTTAAAATGTGATTGACTTTTCTTATTTTCTTTTGAAATTGTCAAAGTTCTTGCTATAGAAAAAAAATTGTATTGTACACGACTCTTGAATCATTAACGTCTCGACTTCGTCTCGCCGTTAAACGATTCACTCGTGAATAAAATTTAATTTTATCATCTTGTAGAATAAATTACTATTAATGCTGTAAATATTAACTTGTTTTTTATTCTTATGTATAATGTTTTGTGTATGCAATAGTCATAGTCTTTAAGATAGAAATTTCCTTCTGAAACCATGAAACAAAAGACGACATTTTAAAATACTTGCAATACTATAAAATGTATTGTTGCGAATTTTTATATTTGTGTTTGAAATTGTTTTTATGAAAGATCCTTGCTATGTATTACTTTTGTTCCATAATAATTTAATGAATTATAATTACCAAAAGTCAAAATTAGCGAGTGCGCCTCTTGAATGTAAACAGAAAAGCCATTGGAAACTCGTTTAACTTGAATAAATTTATGCTTTATCTAGCCCCGCAAATCTGAAACAAATCATGTGACAGCTCAGTCCCCAGCATAAATTTATCACGATTTATTACTCGTCCCCTTTCGCAGCTGAAGTTTTCACCCAGTTTTTTTGTTACAGTGTGCGCACATACGAAAGTTTCGGCAGTGTCGGAAGTTTACAGTGTCAGTTCCTCTAGGTGACAAATCTAAAAAGAAGGATAAGGATTCTGAAAAGCAAGACGAAAGCTCGTCCTCGTCCTCCTCGGATAGCGATCGAGATGAAGACGGTGAGTTACTTGTTGATCTGACGTGGCGTGCTCCACTACATTTATCATTTTAAATTGCCAAAGAACAAAACACCTGTTAAGCCGCTATCACCACTATGAAATCTCTAAATGCGTTTTTTCATTAGGAAAGTGTAGTTGTTAGCTGGATGTTTTGTTCAGATAAGTCAGCTAGTTGCTACGTGAGTTTTTTTTTTCTATTTGGCGATGGACAGCTTCAATGTTAAAGAAATTAGCAAATATAAAATTTAAATACCGCAAGGTGTAAATGCAAGAATTAATTATAAGATATTCCTGCAGGTTGTATCAGAACTGGAAAAATACGCTAAGAGGAGAAATTTTCGCAAGGAGAAAATATTGAGGTGGTATTTTTTACTGGACGTAAGAAACGAACATTTTCATCGTTCGTAAAACTTATATGCACAAAATGTCTTTTATTCGCGAAAAGTGTCTGATAAAACTTTATCATATTTTAGAAAATTCAATATAGTTATTAACGATACAAGTTTGATTATGAGCAGCTTAACGAAACGAGTTTGATTGCCAAAACGAGGCGGTGAGCCGAGTTTTGCAGCACTCAAACGAATCTCATTAAGTGCCATAAGCAAACGTGTATTGTTCAATATTTTATCTTCATCAATAAATTCTGGTTCAATGTATTTTTTTATATAAAAAGAGTGCACTGAGTGCGGTAATGAAGCTTGTAACGATACTAAAATTAATTTGGTTAATAGCCTATAACAACACTGATAAAAAAGTTAAATTGTAATTTTAGTAAGGGCATGTAGTGATAGAATTAGCTAGGTACCATTATAGCAGCCGTAACCGGTAAAATGTGCGCAAGATCTGTGTATTCTCAAAGTTGGAAAATAGTATGCTTGCGGTAAATAAACGAGAAATACGTAAATATAAAATAAAAGAGCTTAGCATATCAAGATTTCGGAATTTCAAAACAGACTAGTTGACTTACATCAAAACATTACGTAGACTTGCACGTCTTGTTCGGTTTGAAGCGGTAATCAGAATATCGAGTACAGCAGAAACAGTAGGCCGGGAGAATTTGGGGGTAACAACACAAAGGGATAAAATTATTTCCCAAGAGGTAGTAATGAATTAAGTATACCTATTTACAGTACCATCGTTAACATTATTTTCATTGCCTTTTCGGCAATTAGTTACTTCATGCTGCTGGCAAGATCCACATGATGATTTTGGCAGAAATGTACTATAACAGAGTAAGCGGCGTAAGCCGTGTGTATTTAGGTTGAATTTATATCCGTCTACTTGCTTTTGACAGTCACGTCACGCTTAGTAACATTTAATTTGAACTCTAATGGTCTTCCACGATGCAGCTTTATTCTGAACTTGTTTCCAGAGATGCAAATAAATTTCTTGGATAGCTTGTAATTGAAGAATGTTTTCAGTGCCGCTTCTCAATGTCTCAGTGTCTAGAAAGTAACGCATAAAGTTTATGGGTATCTAATTACTGCTCGGATTAAAAAAAATGCTCGCATAGAATATCCTAATGCATTTACTATGATTTTTTTGAATTAGTAACTTATTTGGACTGTACTAGTAGAATAAGCTTTTTTAATACATCTCGACGTCCAAGACAAATTTACTAAAAAGATGAATCTTATACAAACTTTTTAAACACACAGGGAAATATATACAGTGTCCCTGGACCGTTTTCAACACGGGAATACCGTAAATGACAAGAGATCGAGATTGGTTTTGACATTACTAAGATTCTTTGTTACGCAAAATAATTAAATTAACTCCTTTTTTTAATAAGCCTCGTCGGTGGCTACAAAATCGATTTTAGCGTATTGCTTCACTTACACATAAATTAATAAAACACGAAGCAAATTAACATACCCACTTTAATACTCCAAACGTGTACAAGCACAAATTCATAGAAACAACCATAGTAGTGCTAACGCTATTGCCGATATAATGAGAGAAAGAGAAAGAGAAAGAAAAATACTTCGCAAACCCTTTTATACAGTGCTGCCCATTGTCTATTTCATTGTTATGTGGTAGAGTTTTAACTGCTTGGTTTCCCCGACTTTCCAGACGGAGGACAGTTGCGGATATCGACATTCTTCGAGGTATTGCGAATCTTATGAGTAATATTCCGGGATTTTCTTGAGTTTTCAGCTATACCCTGGTGTCTATTCAGTTGCCTATGTAACTTTTGCATTTCTGTGTGGATTTTTGAAAATCCTTAAGACCTACGAAAGTTTTGGTGACTTTTGGAAAGATTGCCTGTATAGAGGGCAGATTATTTTGTAGATTGCTTTTGGTGCTGTGTGTGCGCTGAAATTTTCATGGGATCACGATATGTGGATTCCAATCCTCGGATATATTGTAAAGTTTTCCTCAGCATTAATGGGTTGTGTATGCAGTCGCTCAAGTTCATCTGGTTTTGCTAGGATTCGAAGGTATTTCAGAAGCAAGTTTACCTGTAGCCACCCTACTAGCTCCAGTACGTTATCCTGGGTTCGATTATGTATATCGCTTGGCGATTTCGTAAATTATTTTAGGCCTCTTATTACCCCCGTTGGTCTTCTTCGCATTTGGGCTCTGATGCCATCACGTAAAGCATCTGGAGAACAGATCTATAAGCGGGTTTGTGTGGTAAATACCTCCTTCCAAAGTATTCCAGTCCCATCGCCCACTGGAGAAAAGCTCACAGAACTCAACCATGTCGGTATGGGCAGTTTATCCACAGATCCTGTGACTTCCTCGTGTCTTCGCTTGTTTAGAATATTCTCATGGGTTGGTTAACTGCATTCCTACTATGTGTGTTCGTGAGATATATCTGATCTTATTGCATCTATTCCAAGATCTTTTTGTTTCTCTCTTGACACTGCACGCTTTTGATCCAAACATACAGTAACGTACTTTTTGTTATGACATCGTGTATGTTATATTTAGTTTTAGTCGTTATTTCCTTACTCCACCGATGTCCATTCAGGTATTTAATGCTTCTTGTGGTTACTAGTTGAAAAAAATCGATTACAACAGAAACTGAAAAATGTCGGTAATTTCAAATTGCGCTGTAAACGTGTAAACTATCGAATACATTTTACGCAGGCTAAAGTAACTAAAGCACACTTTTGCTTTATTTTTCAGTATATTGATTCGCGATAATGTTTATTTGCGCAGTAAAGTGGTTTTTAGTTTTTGATATTATCAATCAAATTACAAATCGCATGGCGTTGCAACTAAGCCTTACTTATTGATTTATTTTAAATGGTCGTAGTACTAGAAAGAGGAAATTTTAATAGTTCATTGTAGTTATGGTGCAGCGGAAACACATGCGGATCACTGTCTCTGAGCACGTGATGGAGTGGAGGTTTACAGCTCCTGGGGGAGTTGGCCGTACATCAAGATATCAACTACTGCAGCGTGGTGTCATAACTGGGGAATGAGACATTTAAGTTTTACAGCTCCTCGTATGCTTCTCATCTCGTAATAATCCTAATAGTAAAGCCTAGTATGGCCCCCACAGCATCCTGAAGTACAACTATCAGGGGCGTTATTCTGTAAACAAATACCCCTATTTAAAAAACCTATTGCTTAATTTCGATAGTTTTCCAAATAGAATGAGTAGTAGAAAGTGAAAAATTCGTATCTACAAGACGTATACGTGGAAATGAGGAGTCCTGCGCCCAGTAGTAGACCAGGTGAGGAAGAAGCGAAAGAGAAAACGTAATCAACATTCGTGCCTATATTTTAACGTCAGCGGGAATGCTTTGTATCTGTAGTAGGAGTGTTTAAAAACCTTAGGCAAGTTTTAAATGATCGTCAAATCTTCCAGTTCCGTATGAACTTCGAGATGGTAGTGGCATAACGTATCGTTGATCACGATATAAATGTTGATATGAGCAATATCAATATGTGGAATTATTTGAAACGGGGAGATATCCGTATTATAGTGGATTTATATTGAAGACGGGAAGGAATTGCCATTAAAGGATCAGCAGTACTAACGTATCAAACGATGGGAGCGTTATCGATGCAACTGGAAATACTGATTGATAACGCGATTTTTTTATGTGACAACCGGTGACAACTTAGGCGATTTCCAACGTTTTTTCGATAAGGGTAGCATATCAGGGAATGATCAAACGATTGAAATGGCGACAGTGTTTAAATATCTCTTATCTATCGAGATGGCCATTTAATTAAATCCAGACATAGAAATTAATAGAGAAAGAAGTAGTGCATACAGCCCTCATCGACACGAAGTCATCATTATACTTTAAGGACCGTGGCAGACTGGCTGGGGAGACAAGGAGGTAAACTCCTACCTGGTCCCCGTACTCCACCACCGAGGGCCTCGATGGGCTTCCAGTTAAAATCTCGGTACTTAAAAATCTTAAAGCAGTAAAATCAAAAGTTTAAGAATCTTGGTAATCATTATAAATGCATATGCAATGAGCAGTGATGCAACTAATTAAACAATTAAACGTCTACAGCTCGCCCAAGCTTAGAAGGCACTTTTAGAGAAGGGAAAGGCGCTACTGTTTATACTTTCAAATGCCAAAGTACATCCAGAGAAGAATTTTCATTAAATTTACATTGACAACACTGTCACTCAACATACAAAGTATGAATAATGGGAAAAATGATGATGTTATTAAAGTTCTTCTGGCGAGACGCCACTAGATCATGTGTGATCGTCAAAGATAACATTGTCCGAGCAATGGGTACTTGAAGAAGCTTCAGATATAAAAGACCTAAGGACCCGACGTATGTATTTGGAGTTTAAAGTTTTCACTGTTATTAAAGATGCAATCGAGATTGCTCTAGATGGAAGATTAAAAAAAGAATTTATTGCATGCCGCAATATGTCGATCAACAATATTTTTCCAAATTTTCCAGAGAGAAGAACCCCGTACAGAAAAACTTCTCCCAAAATTGGTACCCCATCTAGTGTAAAAGTTTGGTAAAACGTTCTTAGACTTATCAAGCAATTTGACCTCAACAAGTGATGCCTTTATTGACTCTCTGAATGAAAAAATGAACATGAAGTGGCCCCAAAATAAATGTCACAAAATTCACAAGCAAAATGTTTCATATAATCGTGGGTTTCAAATTACATGTAAAATGAGCTACATTCTAGGGAAGGGTATCTTGTCGATTCTTTTAACCCACTTTAAGTAGACAACATTACCTGAATCGTCATTCAAAATAGTTATTTTTATATCTAGAATGCGAAATGCTACTTTGCCAACCAAAAGATCATTTGAGAACGCAAAAGCACTTCGCATTCGAATGCAAAATTTTTTTTTGGAAAACTGTTTTAATATTAAGAAAAATTGAAATAAAAATTATATAACTGTCAACATAATTTATTTGGCAGTGTATTGATATTTTAAGTCAATGTGACATTGGAACTCCAAATTTACATATAGTGTAATGGTTGTCAACGTGAACTGTTTTAAGTTAAAATAATAAATTGACAAATATATTCATGTATTTTTACTTCTTTTTACAATAAAGGGAGTATTGGATTCACCCCAAAAATTGATTTTTCATCAGATCTTCACGTTTTAGAGTCCCCTGAACCCAAAAAACATATTTTTGCTCATTGGTCTGTCTGTATGTGTGTGTCTGTGTGTCTGTCTGTCTGTGAACAGAATATCTCAAAAGCGAAAAGAGGTATGGCGTTGAAATTTCATATATAAGTTTTGTGTACTATGTAGATGCGACAGCAAACATTTGAAGAAAATCGCATAACCGGAAGTAGGTATTTACTCTTATGATTTTTCAGTTTTTTTCGATTTTTTCAAAAACGGCTCTAATGATTTGTTTCAAACTTCACATTTTAATTACATTTTTAATGTGTATTGATATAAGATAGGTGATTTTCCAGTTGAATACTTCTAAAATATGGGTTTCTTTTGTTTTTTTTTAATTTTTTTATTAATTCCTATTTTAAATAGAACACCCGGTATATTATTACATTTTTGAAGTCAGCTTAAAATTCTAGAGAAAATTTGTCTCTTCAACTAACGCTCTATTTTCTACCGTTTTTGTAGAATATGTAATTTTTGAAAAAAAATTACAAATTCTTAAAAATGTAAAATCAAATTTTTGGCTAATTATAAGTTCACTGTAAAAGGAAGTTGTGTGCGTGTATCACACCAGATTTTATTCATTAAATAAATTCAAACGTCCATGGACGCGAAGTACTTTCACGTTCTAGAACGTAAAAGTAGTTTGTGTCTTGTTTACGAAAATGGATCGCTTTACCAGTTTTCGAAAAACTCTATTGAAGGAATCGTTTGAAACCTCTATGGCAAAGTGAGGTATGTAGAGCATCATTGTGTATAGAATACATCATGTCTTTGCTTCATTGTTACTTCATTGAAAAGTACAGACACATCATTTTCTGATAAAAATATACTGCTGTTCTCAGTGACGCCAAACAAGAGTATCTTTTTATGTAAAAACGTTTTTAGAATATCCTACTAAAACTGACGAAAATTTAGACCTCAAAAAGTTACGATATAGAACCCCCCATACATACCCCCCTTCATCCATAATCTACCGCTGAACCTTATATTAAGTGATTTTCAAAATTGCAAAAACAATTATCTGCGCTTTTCTTCAATATTCTAAACTACCTATTAACTTTGTATTTAAATGACAAATACATTTTTATACTACTGAATTTGTAGACCTACTTTCTATATTTTACAAATGGGTACGGGCCTTTTAGGGCTGAAGTCCCACTGGGCCTTTTCCGTGCCAGTCCGCTCTCTTTTCAAGATAACTCAGAACATTACAAAGGGTCGTTGTACTTATCATGAATGTACATTCTCAGACTATTTGTAATGAAATTGATTGTAGAGTATTTGAAATGTTTCTTCTACGTTGGATATTCTGCATACTATAAGTGGGTAACAGCGCAGTAGTTGGCAGAGTGAATATCAGTAAATACAAGAAATTCTTCGTCTTCGCCAGATTCTGTTTTTTATGACCGCTAACACTTTCTGCAGCCAATTATGAAGCGAATAATGCAGGTTCGTCGTATTGAAATAGAAAGTTTCTTGATTCTTCTCTATAATTTTTTTTATTATACACTATTGTCTTAATTCTTCGAATTTGAAGCGTTGCTTTTTATTATCAATAGTCTGTCATCAACATTTGCAGTAGACATTTTTTCTAGAAGACCACTCGTTTTAGTGCAAATGTCACAATATTTCAATTTATAGATTTATTTAGGTGTTTATACAACTTAAAAAAACATAGTTAATGGGCTTGACAAAAGGTTTCTACGCAGTATCTTGTGATAAATTAGAATTATGTGGAATTTGGCAACCTGCGCCAACTAAGTTTAATAAGTGGAGTGACGCAAGGAAAAATCTGTTTCGCAGAAAATCTGGTAGCTTTTTACTGGCATATTTTATTTTTTTCGTTTAAATTTTCTGCGTATTTTCATATTTCGACACATTATGAATCACCATTTCATCTTCGGATTTTTTCTTGTTAATGTGATTTGTTTTAAACTACATAAATAAGTAACTTTGGACAGTAAAACTAGAGCTTATGTAACTTTTTAACCTGCTTTTTGATGAGAATTATTTCTGAAATACAAGCTTACAGGCTATTTAGCAAATCTAACTTGACTTGTTATTATTTCGCTTTTTAATGAAATTAATACCGGGTTGTCTTAAAAAGAATTACATCTAGTAGGTTTTTAATTTTGTTTGCATATGTAAAATTTTGTGTGCCCTAGATTGTTATTGGTATTGCATTATGGGAAATTCAAAGCATACTAGATGTAATTCATTTTAAGACACCCAGTATTTCTCCTTGTATCTATATTTGCAATAACAACGGCTCTGAATTAATAACAGCCATTAAAGATTGTATTTATTATAAATGATATAGAATCAATAGAATCTCTTTAAAACTATTTAATCGGCAATTTAACTGGTATCATTGTCATTGTCAATCAATGGCATTCTTCAAGTTGAAAATAAACTACCAATCCAACGAATATTTTAGTGACAATATTTCGAGAAGCTTTATTTCAACGACAATTTTTTCTGTAACTATTTTTTAATAAAAACTAACTTGGATTTTAGTTTTAGAAGTTTTCTTTGTAAAAATGTTGCTAGAATCGGTTACTATGGATACAATTCAAAGACCACTAGTTTTGTGAATTTATAATTTTAGTGTTAGAAGTATGTTTATTGATCATTTGCAATAATTTAAAAGTTAAATTGTCAAGACGATTAGGACTCTAGGTCAAAATATTGCCGACAATTTTGCTCTACAGATTGTCTTGTTTCTGTTGCTTTAGAAAATAATGACTCGTGGAAGCACTCGTTATTTTCGTCGGCACAGAAACTCGTATCTGAATCGCAAAAATTATTGTCGGAAATATTTTGACCTCTCGTTCCATTATTACTGATAAATTGTGAAATATTCTTAATAAATGATGAATCAGGAAGTAACCTAACTTTTACATATCCTGGAGAAGTTTTTCGGTGTGCACATCTATAAAATAAAGGAGATAGAAAATCGGTTAATTGGAGCAGTCTTTCATGGAAATTGTACAACGTGATAGATTTTTGTATGCAGTTGTGCATTAAAATTTCTTTTTAACGCTTCTAATTATTTGCAGCAGATTTTAGGTATTATATAATTACATTACTTTTCTAAAATCACTTTGGCTTAGCAACGCCTGCTGGATGAAAATATGCATACTTCTTATTTATATCAAGTTTAAAAATTCTATTGATATACTTATATGAGCATTGGCATTAGAAGGGAGATAAAGTTGAACCCCTTGATATAAGAAAGATTACAAGGGAAAGGGGTAGAGTCTATTTTATGTGATGCGGTATAGGACTACTTAGTTACTGAAGATTGCAATTGAGAACTACCTGACAATTTATTGCAAACTTGTTAGATGTTCTGAACATTTTATTTATTTATTTATTTATTCTCTAACAGGCTAAGGCCTAATTACAAGAGAATATAAAAAAAGTGCAAATAACAATAAGTAAGCTGAAAGGATCCAGAATTGTCATCCGGGAGGATCTTACATGGAGGAGAATGGAGCTAGTAAGATCAGCTGTGAAGAAATTTGGTCATAACGCAGTGTGGACTAACGATGGAGTAATATTTGTGAAGGTAAATAACATTATTCATAAACTTAACACTCAGGCTGAACTAAATGCGCTCTTAATAAAGTAATGTGTGCGGTTAGCGCGAATATTTCAAACGCCGTCTTAACCAAATTTTCGGTTGTCGCACGGAACAATTAAATTTTAGTTTTTAATTTCTCAAATTCGTATTTTTGTCTTTGTTTTTGTTTTGTTTTTGACAGCGAAGACATATGAATACTAGCAGCATAAAAGCAGCCCACTTAAACATTTGGTCATTGTTACCAAAAATGGATTACATTCGAAACATTATCACAACCTACGACATATTTTCTTTATCAGAAACGTGGCTTTCACCAAATATAAGTAACCAAAGTCTTTCAATTCACGATTATGATTTGATACGGCAAGATCGAAATAGTCGGGGTGGCGGAGTAGCGGTTTACATAAGAAACTCTCTGAAATACAAAATAATCAATACAAGTAATAACATTGAACAATTATGGTTTACGGTTAAAAACAAATTTGAAACATATGTCTTTGGTGTAATCTACAGACCACCATCTACAAATTATAAAACATTTGTGGATGAACTTGAAACATCATTTACATTGTGTACAACTGTCTCGGAAAAAGTATTTTGCATGGGGGACATAAATATTAATTTACTAGCAAAATCAAATCCACACACTAAGTATTTTACTCAATTCTTGGAATGTCTTAATTTAAGTCAACATATTTCAGAGCCAACTAGAATTACTCTAGATTCCGAATCTCTCATTGATGTCATTTTATCTTCTGATCCCTCTCTGGTTAAATATTCGGGGGTGGAGGTTAATAATGAATCTGATCACGAACTCATATATTGTACTATCGCTGCAGATGTACCTAAGAAAACCCCTGTTGTCAGAACCTATCGAGATTTCAAACACTTTAATTTAAATGATTTTATAAAAGACTTTAAGCTATTGCCGTTACAACAAATATATTACGTAAATGATATTAATGCAAAAATTGACATACTAAATAGCAACTTAATTAAATTGTTTGATAAACATGCCCCTTGGAAAACCGTCAAAACAACAAAACCATATATGCCTTGGCTAACTGAAAACGTAAAACTCATGATGAAATTAAGGGACAAGGCAAAACTAAGATTTAAAAAGTCGAAAAGTAATGTTCATTGGGAATATTACAAATCATTAAGGAATCTGACAAGCGCTAGTATTATAAATGAAAAAAAGGCGTACTTTGCATATAAGATAAAAAACTGTTCAACAAAACAATGTTGGAAAGAATTTAATCATTTAAATGTTAAGAACTCACCAACATTTAAAATTCCCAAAACTATGTCTGACCCAAATCGAATTAATAACTTTTTTATTGATAGTGTTCCTAAATTGCAAGTAGATGAAACTGTAAAAGAATTTTATTTAAATAACTTGAGAAGGGAAGGTGCTGTCAAATTTTCTTTTGTATCTGTTTCTGAAGATGAAGTCGGTCGCTATATTGGTAATATCAGAAGTAACGCGATAGGTGCAGACGGAATTAATATCAAAATGATAGCTGCGTGTTGTCCGCATATACATAAATATATCACACACATAATTAACTTCTGTCTAACAGAAAGCGTTTACCCTGACATCTGGAAGCACGCTATTGTAACTCCGAAACCTAAAACTAGTGATCCGGCAGAATATTCTGATCTTAGACCTATAAGCATTTTACCTACCTTCTCTAAAATTCTCGAAAAAATTATGAACAATCAAATAATGTACTACCTAAATACAAATAACCTGCTATCAGATATACAGTCGGGATTTCGACCTGCTTATAGCTGCACCACTGCGCTGATGACTGTTACAGATGATATCCTTAAGGCGACTGACAATGGAAGATTGACAATACTTACCCTATTGGATTATAGCAAAGCATTCGACACGATTAACCACGATCTGTTGTTTGCAATACTTCAGTACGTGGGTTTTTCTCTAAATGCAATAGATTTATTTAAAAGTTACTTTAATAAAAGAACTCAAAGTGTAAATGTGGACGGAAATCTTTCCTCAGCACGAACCATATTACAAGGCGTGCCTCAAGGTTCGATTCTTGGCCCACTACTGTATACTGTATATACTTCAAAATTTTCTGAATTTGTTGAACATAGTAAAATGCATATGTATGCTGATGATACGCAGATTTATTGCTCATTTCTACCATCCGGGTTTGATCAGGGGATGAAAGACATCTCTAGTGACTTAAATAAAATATTTGATTTGTCAACCAAACATTGTTTACTTTTAAACCCGTCGAAATCTTGTGTTCTTCTGTTTGGCAGAAAAGTTGACTGCGAAAATGTAAAATCTACAGTTCAAATTACAATCAATGGGTCAGTAATACCACTAAAAGAAAATGCCAAAATCTTGGGCCTTGTTATAGACAATAGTTTTAGATACAGGACTCATATAAACAAATGTATACAAAAAGCATACCTGAATCTAAAGCTTTTGTATCCACATAGATTGTATCTAACTAAAGATCAAAAGAAAATGCTGTGTGATGCTCTAGTGCTCTCCCAGTTCTCATACTGCTCAGAGATATACTCACCTTGCTTAGACTATGATTCAGCTGGAAGGGTGCAGAGAGTTCAAAACGCTTGCTTAAGATTTATTTATTGTATTCGCAAATTTGATCACATTTCACATAAATTAATAGACGCTAAATGGCTTAACATGCACAACAGACGCCTACTACATACAGCTTCATTATATAATAAAATAATTATTAATCAAAAACCACCTTACCTGTATAATAAAATACAATTCCGAACCGATGTACATAATTTAAACTTAAGACACAAGGGTCTTATTACACCGCCACAGCATAAAACTGCTCTCTTTCAACGCTCATTTCAATATAACATCAGCAATATATACAATGAAATACCATATTCGTTAAAAGAATTATCTACTACTGCCTTTAGAAAACATTACTTTAAATATCTTTTAGCAAAGAATTTGTAACATGGTGTCTCCTAATATAATACAGCTGGTTGTTCGTATTCATACGGCTTTGCTAGTTAACATTTTATTTAGAATTTAGTTTTTTTTTCTTAGTTAATGTAGGCATTAGTTGCATATAACTGCTTTTCTATAATTTCAAGGTTCAGTTGAAAAACAGTGTAACTGAACTGAACCTTGTGATTTTGGTGTGAATAGGCTAAATATTTTTGCCAATTATGTTGTGTATAACATGTATCTTCCACCAAAATAAATACTTTATTATTATTATTATTAATTGCTTAATTAGAATAAACAAAACAAAAAGGAACATAATTATTTTTAACTATACAGCAGTAGTATTATGTCTGAGTTAGCGGGTTTACTTTATAAAGTGATTACGTTGGATTTGTTATGGAGAAGTATTGTTTAAGTTGCATGGCCAGGGAGTGATGTGTTTGCGCAAAGTCAATATCAAATAATACAGATACTTCATTAGCAAGTTTCATAAAGCAATCGATCGGAGATCTACGCGTTAATGTTGAAAAATGTATATAAAACAAAGCAGAGTTCCTTATAAATCTACTGGAAACTTTTAATTTTAATAAAGCCAGAAGTTTGGAATCGTTTATAAAATTGTTGAAAATTTTAAATCCAAACATCAGAAGATTGTAGTTTCTGCATGCTTCCAAGCTAGGTATTTCAAATTCCTCACGGAGCCCAATCGTTCTCACTGTTAGATAATTCGGAAAAGCATTATGTTTTTTATAATACAAATATCTCAGGAATCTATTTTGAACCTTCTCCAATATTTGTTTAGGTCCTATATTAATAGGATACCATACAACAGATGCATACTCCAGTTTAGATCTGACGAATGCATTATACAAAATTTTCAATGATTTAATACTTTTAAAAAGATAAGATTGTCTGATAATAAAACCTAAGTTACGCAAAGCTTGATTTTTGATAGATTCAATGTGCCGATCGAATTTGAGTTTGGAATCATAGTAAACACCCAGGTCTTTAACATTAACTATTTTGTTGAGGATTTCACCATTCATCACATAATTGTATTATAATTTACTAGATTTTAGTGTTAGTGACATTACATAACATTTGGTGATATTAAAACATAGTTTGTTAGAGAGACTCCATTGATAAACTCTGTTGATGTCCTCTTGCAACGTTAAGTGATCAGATATGTTTTCAACCTCATAATAAAATTTCATATCGTCTGCAAATAGCAAACAGGTGGCGTGTGTAATTACTTCATGTAAGTCATTAATAAAGGTTAGAAACAGTATTGGACCAAGGTTCGAACCTTGGGGGACTCCCGAGTTTGCTTTAAATTTACCTGAGGTGTTACCATCGTGTCTTACACAAAAATACCTGTTTTGCAGATACGATATAAAAAACTGTATATCATCCGGCGACAATCCATAATTATATAGCTTTTGTAGTAATATATCGTGGTCAACTGAGTCGAATGCTTTTTTAAAGTCAGTATAAACCACATCAACCTGTTTTTTATTTTCGAACGTTAACGTTGCATCATGAACAAAAGATACTAAATTAGTACATACCGATCTTTTAGGGACAAAGCCGTGCTGACAGTTGCTAATATAGGGTTCGATATGATTCCAAAGTCTATTGTATACAATTTGTTCGAATACTTTGGCAACGGCAGATAATATTGAAATAGGTCTATAGTTCTCAATCAAAGATCTGTCACCTGATTTAAATATTGGGTTAATTATTACCTCTTTCCATTGGTTCGGAAAAACTTGAGTTTTAAAGGAGAGATTAAATATGTAAAGTAGTGGAGTTTCAAGATATGTTGCACATGCTTTGATTATATAAGGCGGAATGCCATCTATCCCAGCAGAACGTTTTGGTTTGAGTTTTTTAATGGCTAAATAAAACTCTTCGCGTGTAACTAAATTTAAATTAAGCAGATTCTGAGTACGAACTTCATTATTGTAATCGACTGCGTATGCAGCAGGTGTTGGATTATAAACAGATTGGAAATACAATGCAAAATTCTCAGCTATTTCCGAGTCTTTAAGCTCCTGATTATTGTTTTTGAGTGTAACAGACGATTGAGATTTTTGTTTATTTTTAATATAAGACCAAAACAAATTAGGATTTGTGCTTACATCTGATTCCACATTTTGTATATAGTTAACATATGCTTCTCTGATAAGTTTTTTTAACTTGCGCCTTTCGTTAGAGTATTGAATTTTGGTTTCATAACTAGGGTTTTTAATTTTTCTTAACGAATTTTTAAGTTTTAGTGGCACCTTTATTTCATTTGTAAACCATATAGGAAAAGTGGACTTCCTTTTAGGTTTCTTAGGAACAGCAGCATCAAGGTAAGAATGAAACACTGAATAAAAATCATGTACGGCATCATTCACATCTGCATGTCGCAGTACCGAGGCCCAATCAGCATTACGTATTAGGTCCGTGAGAAGATCGAAATTAGCATGCTTGAAGTTATAGTGGTATTTTGTTTCCGATGCGTGTGTTGGCTTTATTGCTGATTTTAATTTGATATCGATAATTAAAGTAGGATGCAAAACATCTTCCGTAACTATAGGGAGTTCAGCTCTAGTAACGCTAACATAATTTTTTGTCTGTTCCGTAATTATTACCTGGTCCAACGTTTTGTTAGTTATATTTTGAACAGTATTGCATATTTCAAAAGAATTAAAATTCAAAAATTCTAAAAAATTTCTATGCAACTCATCGAACGTGTTTACATCGAAAGAATCAGATTAATTTTCCAGATACTACCTAAGTTAAAATCCCCTACGATGTACACATTCGTTGAATTTGTATCTACATTAGTTTCAATAAATTTGAAGAAATCAGCGTAAACATCTGGTTTCATATCGGGTTGTATGTAAACAGCTACGAAAGTATAGATGTTTTTATTTATTTTTACTTTGACAATTATTGCATCATATAGGACATTTCTAGTTATTATTTTGAGTATTTTGAATGATTTTTTTAACGCTATTAACACACCACCTCTCCTGTGCTTACCTGTGATTACTGCGTTTCTATCTCCTCGTACTAAATTGTAAATATTTGAGTCTATAATTTCATCAGAGTGTATGTCCTGTGTTAACCAGGTTTCGGATACACAAATAATATCATAATGTGCAACAGCTCCAAATAAGAAAAAGTCTTGAAGTTTTCTTTTGATACTTCGACAAT
Organism: Agriotes lineatus; assembly: GCA_940337035.1. NCBI lineage: Eukaryota > Metazoa > Arthropoda > Insecta > Coleoptera > Elateridae > Agriotes > Agriotes lineatus. Next base: position 19,595 of record CALNHX010009487.1, read on the forward strand.
TTTGATAAATGACCGATATCTCAGACATTACATCTACCATGAAGAACTTAAATATTAACCTGAAACAAAAACAAAAATATATTAAAAAAACAATTAAAATTCTGCAAATACAAAGAAAATATAATATGTAACTAATACAGACACACACTGACAAACAAAATGAAAATATTCTAATTAACGCTAAGGTCGAGCTAACGCGGGAGTCAATTTGAGTTGGGGAGTGCTGCGTATCTTGACTTATTAGTCCAGTAGCTTAAGTACCTCTTCTTCATTTTTCACCTTATGCTTTTTGTTGTTAGATTTAATCCAGATTTGACCGTCAGATGTCCAAACGTTTTCATTTTTGAACTTTGTTTGGGCCATTTTTAAGACATTCAGTCTGGTTTTTGTGAGATCTTCTGTGATAACAATTCCAGAACCTTTCAATTTTTTGCGATTGGCAATTATAGTGTGGCGATCATGGTAATTGACGAATTTCACGATGAGGTGACGTCCTCGACCCGTGTTCATGCCCACCCTGTGCGTGCGATCCAGTGCAGAACGATCAAGTGGAATACCCAACTTATCCTTGAAGAGATTTAAAATAACATCATCTGTATTCTCCGATTTGATTTCCTGTATACCAAAGATACGAATGTTGTTTCTGCGCGAATACTGTTGTAGATTATCGATATCAGCAGCAAGAGAAGTGTTCACTTTTATTAACTGTTCATTTGAAGTTCAAGTGAGTTCAGTTTAAGATTTAAATCCCGCACTTGGTTGTTTATATCAACAAAAGCTTTTTGTAGGTTGGTTTCAACAACCTTTGCTACAGCCACTGCAATAGCAGATATGAAATCACTATCCGCACACATTGTTTTCACATTTTTGTCTATCAAGGACTGAATGTCGTTTAACTGAGACTGCGTGAACACCATAATGTTAATAATATTGCCAATAAATTGCAATTAAAAACGCTTTTTTAATACACTAAGATGCCGAAAATTACTAGACGAACTAATCGAACCAGATACTGGGCGTTGACAACTTCTGGTATATAAATATTTACCCGTTTGCAGAGGAATTTATAAAATATTTCGCAGCACTCACAACGTACTATTCAGTTGACGCCATGTTGCTCTAAACAAGTTAATTTTAATCCAGTTACATTAGAATCTGTCTGCGGAAAAAATCCAAGTGAGCTGAAATTTTGCATACACCTTTATTTTGACATTACAAATAATGTCTCAGAAGTCCCCATCGATATCGCTCTTGCGTTTTGAGTTATTCAAGGTCAAAGGTGACAGAAATAAGTTTTTCGCAAATATCTCTCTTTCTATGGGTTGTATGACTTTTTTAGTTATTAGAAGAAATGAAGGCTAGGAAATTCTCTACAAAAAAGATGTTTTTTACGTACAACTAACTATTCAGTAAATAATACACTGTTAAGTTTTGCAGACGGGTTTTACTTCCTTTTACGATAAAGTAAGTATTGGATTCACCCCAAAAATTCGAAATTGAGTTTTCAACAGATCTTCACGTTTTAGAGTCCCCTGAACGCAAAAACATGTTTTTGCTCATTGGTCCGTGTATCTGTGTGTCTGTGTGTCTGTCTGTCTGTGAACAGAATATCTCAAATACGAAAAGAGGTATGGCGTTGAAACTTCATATATAAGTTTTGTGTACTATCTAAATGCGACAGTAAGATTTTGAAGAAAATCGCATGAGCGGAAGTATGGTGTTTACTCTTGCGATTTTTCAGTTTTAAAATATATTTAAAATAGGAGTTAATAAAAAGAAAAAAAAACAAAAGAAACCCGGTATTCAACTAAAAAATTACCTATATCACATCAATACACACTCAAAATGTAATATTTAATTTAATGTTTGAAAAAAATTGTGTTTTTTTTTTGAAAAAATCGAAAGAAGCTGAAAAATCACAAGAGTAAAAACCACACTTCCGCTTATGCGATTTTCTTCAAAATCTTACTGTCGCGTTTAGATAGTACACAAAACTTGTATATGAAGTTTCAACGTTTCAAACGCATCCAATCTGTTCCAGGTACGCATTTTAAACGTCCATGCTTCTAATACAAAAATATAGAACAGATGTAACTTATTTCCATACGCTGTCGTAGTTTAAGATTTAAATTATCATTGCAAAACAAGGATTTCCTTTTTCTAAATGTTGCTCTAGCCATCTGAATCCGAATTTTTATTTGTCTTACTCTATCTTGGTTTACATCTTCGGTTATTATACTACCTAAGAATTTTGATGGCCTAGTTTCTCTCCACTTTCATTAATTTTATTGATAAACTATTGACTACAAATTTATTATAAACATTTATGTAATCTTGTTTAAAAATTGCTACAAAAAAGGTTGCATTTGTTACAGCGTTACTGCAATTTTGCCATGCAATTAACTGAAACCTGACTAAGAATTCAGTCCAACCACGTAAAAAATTTACTGACTTCTCTGTAGTTTAGTTGAAACTCCTTATATCATTCAAAATGCTTCAGTTTTGATAAATCGCGATGAGCTGCCGATCAAATTATTGAATTTCATTCTAATTGTAGTAAATGTGTCAAACGATTTCCTCTCCTTTTTCGAAGTGGTGCAAAATATTTCTAAACTATATTCCAGTCTAGGAGTACAAAAAACTAGGCGAAGCTATTTTATACTCGTATTTAAAATATAATTCCTAGTTGGTTATTGGTTTTTTTCTAAGTGTAAATAATAATTCAGTATTTGGATATTCTGTATAAAGAGCTGTATGCGACTACTCCCCACTAATCTTTTAAACCCCTTTTTCAGATTTAATTCGAAAATTGGGCAAATTTATGTAAATAGAATCCTTGATGGGTGTAAGTAGTGGAAGTTTCAGTATATTTGCTGTAATCTCATGTGAAATGCTGGGATGAGCTTTTCCTAGGGATTTGATAACGTTCTGTGTGTTGCGATATAAGTGGTTTTATCTGCCACAGTTAACGTTGAGTTTAGTTGCCGTTTGGTTTGGAATTCTTGTATTCTGCCTTTACGAGTAATGTGATGTTTCCTGATTTTGTTAGGATTTGAAAGCATTATTAGGGTAACCCATAGAAAATGTTTTATAGAGTTCTGTTTTGCTCGTTCACTCACGTTTGAAGAACATTAAATGTGCTATTGTTGTACATCATTATAAACAAAGTAGGCGAATATGCTCGATTTACTTTTGTTATTCTTTTGCTTCTAAACTACAACAAACATCACATTGTCAAACGAAAAGTACGAAATTTTGACTCCATACTGCTATTGAAACTCGGCAGAAAATTAGGGAGTTGGATTTTGAGCTTCTACCTCATCTAGCGTATAGTCCAGACCTTGCATCTTCAGATTACCACTTATTCCAATCGATTCCTGCGTGGAAGAAATTTCACAAGAGTTGAAGAAGTTGAAGCTGCATGCCGAGAATTCTTTACCTCGAAAAGTCCAGCATGATACCGTCGCGGCACTGAGTTTTTTGCAGAAAGATGGCGAAAGACATTCATAATGGTCTATAGGTCTATACTTTAGTGAACAATAATTTCTGTTTGTTCTTTTATTATTAAAAATCATGTTCGGTATGCTTTCATTATTTTAAATTGAAAACTCACCACATTTAATCAACAGTTTGGACAGAAGTGTGTAATAAAGTGACAGATATGTGCAATAATATGTTTATTGCATAGTATGCAATAACAACATGCTTTTGACATATGGAAAGTGTTAAATAATAGCCTCTTTTAGGCAATGATAGTCGAAAAATGTATTTTTGAAATGTCTCCCTTCAAGGTAAATCGTGATTATCAGATCACCGGGGAATTTTCTAACTTAGAATCGCGAGTTCTTTAACCAAGAAGTTGATGGCTCCCTTATATGGTTTTGTTCATTTTAGTTTTAACCTATCATTCCTACGCAGTAGCTCAGCCGGCCCGTTGAATGCTATTGGTTACGGACTATTTTGTGTACTCACAGCTCGCTATACTGCTTACATTGAAGTGTTGCCTATTAGAGCGTTCAGCGGTTAGAACAGCTGTGAGAAGTCAAATTGAGAAATTATTTGGGAGTGAGCTGAAGTATTTATACGACACAGGAATAATGTGATAATAAATGGATGGCCTGTATGGGGTGGTGCCAGTGAGACTCAGGTAAAGAAACTGCAAAGGTTTCAAAATAAAGTTTTAAGAATAGTTTTAAATGCACAGTGGTTTATTAGGAACTATCAGATTCACCGAGAGCGGGAGTGGTTACTATCAAAGAAGCAATTCAGATAATATGCAAAAGCCAGTTTCTTAATATTCACGACTGTCCAGCAGCTCACGTCTATTCCATTGGTGAAAGGAAAATTCATACGAGATTAAAACGAAAATTACCGCAGGATTTATATTTATCGGATTCGGATGACAATAAATAAACCCCTAAATGTAGTAAGAAGGAGATTTTAGTGCCTTCATAGTAATGTATAACAGTTATAAAATATGTGTCATCGCAGCCATGAATAGCAACTTCAAGTGCTGAACTGGCTTAAATTAACAGTAAAAAAAAGGAATGGGATAATGTATTTATATAACTAAAATCGACATAATTATAGCTGCATAATGCGGAAGTGTTGAATAAACGTCTTTAATATATACTGTTTGTTATAATGTAGGTACATTTTGGCGCAATCAATGTTTTTGTTTTGTTTTGGGTTGTTTGACTGGCGACATCGTCCTTTAATTTTTGATTAGATAAATAGTAAATCTAGTAATTCTGTGTTCAGCAACATAAATTTAAAATACAAAATTGAGACTAAGCAAAATGACATAATTTGTTGGCATCGATTCAGTTGATTATCGCATTTATATAAGGTAGTTGATATTGGCAGCTGTTTTATTTTGACCAAATCCTACATATTAGCGTTATTTATTGCAAGTGTAATCGAATTGTAGTTCTAAACAAATATCAAGAAACATGCTTGCGATAGTTGTAGTTAACATTGATTACAGAAATAATTTAAAATGCAGAACATGACAACAATATATCTAAAATTAGAAGAAAGTGATAATTACTAATGTTATTTTCAACATTCATAATTTTTTCTTGATTTTTTTCATATAAAGGTATCTAAAATGTTGCTGAAAATAGAATTACTAGTTCTAAATTTTCGAAGAAACAATAGAGGATTTCATTTAAAAATCCAACGCATAAAAAATAATTTATTGCACCAAATGTACCATAAATTTCAGTGCTCGGATGACACTAACGGAAGCGATAACATAGAGCTGAAGCTCTCTAACGTAAACGTTTTATTTAGTCCGCTTGGTACTAAATGTCATGTATAACATTTATATGTTGATGTGACAATACACGATTCTTAAAAAGGTGTTTTATCAGCTGTACAAACACAAACGTAACATTTGTGTTTCGTGAAAATTGACTTAGTATTGTTTGGCCAGCTTGAGAATTGACGCTAATACTGCTTTTTATGCACAAAGGAGAAAGGGTTGGTAATCCGTCTCGTCTATCTGTGAGCGTTATCGTTTCGCGAATGTAGCTGTTTGGACTAGCTTTACCATGCCAATTTTCCCACTTACGTCGGTCAGCTCAACAGCTGTTGTTCGTTCTTCTCAATGAAGGTCTAGGACAAACCTCCCTTTACATCACATGTCGATTGAAGCCAACTTCGCCCGTCGTATCCTCGTACTGTCCATTTTGGTTTTATCTAGGCCAGCCAGGCATGACCTTCTGTTACCGAGCAAAGATTTTCGCTAAGCGCCCGGTAACCAAAACTTCACTTGATTTTTGCATATTATCATCGATTGAATTACTGTACAAACACAGGTTGAACCTGTTTTATTAATTAGATATTGCAATGTGTTATCCACCGTCAGTATTGAATATACTATAAGCCGTTCACGATCTTTGTGGGTCAGGTGAGGCTATGACCATCTAGTAATATTGTTGGCAGAACGTCTGTTGCAACTAAACTCCCTCATGGAAATTGATACTTTTTGTGTTAGGTTAGGTTGTTTTCAGTTTAAGGTTATATTTTCTGAATAGGTACATTGTTGCCGGACTGTCTCTAGTCTCCACATCGACTCGCGTTCTTTTAAATTTGGTCTGTCTTTTTTAAATTGGAAGTAGCATCGGTTAATGGAAATTTTTTGTTGTCACAAAATTATTTTGGGAATTTTAACTTTTCCTTTGATTGTCTTAGTTTATATAGTGAAACTGCCTTTGAGCATTACATCCTTCGATAAAGTGGATATTAACGTCAATATAACATTATTCCATACTCAAGTTACATGTATGAAGTGACTTTAAATTCTCAATAACTTGCAAAATTAGAGCTTTAAATGTGTGTAAAAATACGTCTTCCCTACTCTTGCGGAGTTCGGTGAACTCCTTGGCAAAAATTCTGCCAACGCCGTTGTAGGTGATCATTATTTTGAATTCTAGTACCAAATTGTCCAGGGCGCTCGAGCTGAAATAATTAATTACATTGTTAATGGTCACGCTACTTCGACCGGCACCAAGTAGAGGAAATCGATTTGTAGCAATGACGAAAAGCGGCTCACCGACACAGCTTCGCCACTAGAAATTCCACGGCCGGAAATTTGACTGTCCTGCGGATATATCGATTGCGCGCCCGTCCTGCACAACAAAACCCAAGCGAAGCAGCTCCGCAGATGCTGCTATTTCGTACCTATTCGAAAGATGCGGGTCACGCTTCTTCTCTATTCTGGAGATTCCCAGACAATGAGAGCTCAATCGACGGCTCCTTCCTGCTGCTGCACCTAATGGAATGCAAAATTGCAAATCGCACGTTCACAGAGCGTCATATTTTTATCGCTCAAGCTTCGCCGGTACGGTATGCAGCAAATTCAATTTGTTTTCCAGAAACGTATGTATATTATTCATTAGTGCTGTGCTGCTAATGCCTTGTAAATAACGCAACGCTAGAACCTTGAAGGTGTAAAGTGTAGTTTAGAGAATAGACGCTTGAAGTTTGGGTAGTTTAGTTCTACTGTTTCTCTTAATTTTTATTAGCCAATAGATGCGTCTGCCAATTTCGACCAATAATGGCAGGATTAAAATATTATTTTCGTCACATTTATTTTAACCAATCAGGGTACACAATTTGCGGAAGGTACTCGGTATTAATATCTGGGAACTACTATCAGTTGTGGCTCGTTCTAAGCAGCCAAAAAGCCATGGCTCTGTCATTCTAAACCAGTCATTCAATATTTTGTTAATTGTAAATGAAACATTTTTTTGTACGTGTTTTTTGCTATTCTCATTTTAAAGCTTAAACAAAGCACCAGACACTTTTATTTCACGCATAGAAACTGTACGATAACCACTGATTGCTTTCATCACGGACGCGTTTATGGCAGATCTAAGTGACTCACAGTTTTTGACAGTTTATAGACTGCAGCAGGGGTTAAGCGGTAAGAAGTAGGTCCAAAGGTGAGTATATTTTAACATTCAAAGGGAGCAATTTCAGTGCAGGCTCAAGCCTCAAGCAGCGCCAGTCTGGCATGGCCCCTGCTATAACGCGCGTTGAGTTTCTGCTTACAATTTTTGTACATACATTGACTTAATCGAGTTCAGATGAAGCAAGGCCGCGTCCGGGGACAATTCCGACAGAAAATACGTTGCACGTTGGGGTTTCCGCAAAATAATTAAGGTTACCATTTTATTGTACTACTCACAATTTACTGGTAAATTGTCGCACATCTTGAAATAATATACATCACTTACGCATGCATCTATGTATGTCAAACAATGGAGATGCAATTTTTTTTGGCCGAGTACTACATTTAAACAAACAAATCAAAAGAGGTATTCTCTTCAGTTCATCATATTTTATTAGCCTGTAAAATTTAATAAATTTTTTTACTATGCTAACTTTTGACTTTTGCCAGTCCACGTGCGAAATATTTAAATCTCGTGATAACGGGGGGGGGGGGGGGGGGATGGAAAATGCATTTTACGTTTGGTGATTGGCTCTACCATCAAAATTCTTCACTAGCCGCCACTGACTGCTGTAAGTGCTGTATACAAACAAAATACTACAGTACTACAGTGCTGTAGTATTTTGTCTATAACAACGCATAGTAATTGCACCAATATGTATACAAACTAAAGATTTTGTGAATGTTTTGAGTTGTATCGCTCAAACTTCCTGCTTAGTGGTAAATTGCGTTAGTTTTTTAGTTAATCATCTCGCTTCGCGGTTGGGTTATTTAAACTGTCAGGACTGACACTCTTTGTCAGCAAGCAACAAGTTTTCGCAATATAACCGTCAAATCCGAGATACCTATTAGATGAATACAAATAATCCCAAATCTATAATCTCCCAGTGATTATATAATTGGACATCGCTATCGCAAGTCTGGCAACTTAAGCTTTCTGATGTACATATTTATTTTTCTCCTTCTTGTAAAGTAATCTTGAAGACAAGATCTGCAATTTGTGTTATTTACTAACTGTTATTACTCCTTAAATGTACTTTATATTCATTTTCTTCTTAATAAAAATTCAGAAATATTAACGTAATATCCTCAGATGCTAACGTGTTCAACAGTGCCTTATTTTCAGTTTTCTTAATAAGTTGGTCAAGTTGTAAGTGAAAAATTACTTTTGAGCGCCTGTTGTTGACCGCATTAATACCACTTCGGCATCTAACGCATAGCAATGCAAATTCCTGGATGGACTTCGGTTGCTGTAATTGAACTCTAATGGCATCCGGCGCCTCCACCAAAGTTCTCGGGCTGTTTGGCGTTTTACCACATAGTTGACGGGTACACGCATCCCTCAGTGTAGCGAAGCTTCAGAAAAACTTTTTCACATAAAGGCTAGGGTAAGGGCGATGAAATTTATATATTTTGATTCTTCTAATTATTCGCTGAACTCATACGAGATTTACTACTCGTAGTCTTAGATGAAATATATTATACTAGCAGTCCCGTGAGACAAATGTCTCATTTAATAAAACAAAAAAGACCGTTTTGCAAATAGAACGCGTATTCACCACACGTACGTATATGACGTCATTGTTGGTAGCAAACTACCAGTCGCATTCGCCTTGATAAAATTTGCCTAGAATCTAACCTAAAAAGTTAGGATTAGGATAATTAAGATAATAATTAGTGTTAGAGACTGAAATTCGGTTTCTGACCTGACATGACCTTCCAAACATATAACTTTAATAACTTTTTTCTCTATCTCTTACGGTTTGGCTGCTGAAACAGCGTCCCAGACAGACAAAACAGTGTCCCGGACAGACACGTCTATTAGATAAAGGATGTTACGTAAAAGCGAAATGCTTTTAATTTCTCTACATATTAGTTATGTGATTATTGGAAAAACAGAAAATTCCACCAATTTAAAAAGAAATTAAATTCAAACTCAGGTAGCAGTTGTGCATCTTGCTAAATAGTTTGTTTTTATACTAAACAAACATGACAATCGATTAAAAACATAATCCACCCCTCAGCACTGAAGTTCCTTTTTATCCATCATGTGGATTATTTGCTAAAACCACGTTCGTGATAAAATGCTAAACTTCTGTGTCTTGGTATACAAACTACTATTCCAAGAAACTAACTAAAATATAAAGCTTAAAATCTTCTTATTTCTACTCTTCTTTGTCTTCCAATAAATTTTGCTGTGGATAGAGTACAGCATAGGCACTTTTGACTTTTGATTTTAGTTCAAAATGTGCGAAAAACTATGATTTTAGTATGGAATAGGCATAACTAAGCACACATTGCCATTAAAAAAAGGATTCTGATTTTTTTCAAAAAAATTTAGACACACAAAAAAACGCTCGGAAACTCTTTAAGACTCTGGCTAGTAAAGCTATTTTTATGAAGTTAAAATGTTCCGATCTTGTATGTATGAGAGTTTAGTCTTATGGTTTTTTGGTACCTTTGAGTGGTCTTGCCAAGTAAATTTGTACTGAAAGCAACCTAAATTAAGATGGGTTGGGAATACCTTTCCAGATTATGCGTTTGATTATAATTTCAAAGAGAATTTACCAAAGAACTTGAAAGTGGAAAAAAGTGAGGTCACGAGATCCGTTCGTCAGAAGGTTTTCACTTTGAGATCCGTCAGCCAAATGAAATTTTATTTACTAGTAGTTTTTGGTTGATATTTGGTTCCATAGTTTAGTTCTGTTCTTTTATATACGATATTTGACTAGGTCTGGGGCATCACCTGAAAATCGAATATCGTTAAATCGTATGTTGGTAAAAAAGTACATTGATAGGAAATTTGAGGCGTACAAGTCGAATTTAATGTTGTGGTAATGTATGAAAGGGTTTTTAGGGCAAGAATTTTAAAATGAAAACGTTCCCAAATATCAAATCGTTTAGGTAATTGTAAGTCTTCCAGGTTGAATGGAAATCTCGTCTAAATTTGTTTAGAGCGTACAGCGACGCCTATAATTGGCCTAACGGTTGTTGGCTGAGTACCAAAATAAAAAAATAAGAGCTAGCAAATGGACTATAGGCATTATTATTATAGTTTAAATTGATATAATTTTAATCGTATGTCAAATATACGGGGGCGAAGTGCAACATTTTCGGACTGTCGAGTGAGGTATCAAAGCGAATGGTGTATTTTCTTTTAGTTTGGTAGTATTTGGGTTACTTGTAATTATTAGTGTTTAATTCAATTTTATCTTTGTACATTATATCCCAGTCAGGTCGTTTTTGTTTGACTAATTAGATGTATTGTTATCAATTGTTATAAACAAAAGATAGTCTCGTTTTAGGCTGAAGCTTAAAACAATTGTCATCTTTCTCATGCTGGGTAAGTTACACACATTTATTGCTCCCAGAAATAAAAGAATTGTATAACAATCGCCAACTAGAAAATTTGTTTGTGTTGTTTATACCGGAAAGTTGACACTTTCTCATAACTAAATATGATTTTATATCCATTGATCCATGTATATCCAGTGTTTGATTTTGCTCTTCGTTAAACTAGTAAATAGCAGCTGATAATAAATTCTACGACAGTAGCAGTTCTGCGTAACTGTCTGAGTGCAAGTAAGTAAGCACACCAGTAAATCTTCGTGTAGGCGAATCAACGAAAAGAAAGTCGTTTCGAGGGTTGTAAGCACATATCGGCCAACAGCAATTCCAAGATAGTACCTGAAGATGATGGATCCTGACAGGCGTTTCAAGAGACGGAAATCCAGGTATCCTGAATGCAAGTGCCTGGAATCCTGAGTTGTTGAAGAGATACTGTAGATGAGCGTTTTCTCTGGGCCGATCGGCTGCCTATTTTAGCCGTTGCATTTACCTCCTGCTGTGGTTACTAGTGTACGAAAATAAAGTACAAATATCATTTTGTTTTACTATTTAACATATGAGTTTTGTTGATTTATAAGTGATAATTTTTCCTGGCACATGTTGGCGAGGCTACATACATTTGTATTGAAAGACCCTGAGAGATCGAACCCTGAAATTTGTTTAATTTTCATGGTGCAAGAGGAACCGTGTGCTATCCTTCTGTGGTTATTAACTCCATACAGAGTCCCATAAAAGTATGTGCTGCATTTACTCGCAGTTCCGATATTTCATACGAAATTATATTTGCATTATTAAATTATAATTATCATAGCATATTTTATATTCGCGCCAACGTCGAGCTGTACATAACACTATCTTACTGTGTAGTAAATTCTATTATATTTCTCTTCTGTCCCATCCTACACAACTCTGGATAGGCTCACTGTCTCGGTGATTATATGGTAGTGGGTAAGGATTGCACAATTGTCTCTTATAGCTACTAAATGAAAAACATGGCCCCAGTTGCCGTTTAGCGGCAACAATAACTTCAGACTATCTAGTAGACTAAACAAACTTTACTTGCCATCGAATGCACCTATCCCACATCAATCCATTAAAAAAAATTAAAAGGTATCGGCAGATCGCATAAAATAAAATACTAGAAGTTAAATTCCAATACAAAGACTTAAAATAATAATAGCCAAACGCTAATGGAAATTCGCTTAGATACCACTATAAACGTAAAATAACAGCGGTTATAGTAATTTGTACAACTAGTTTTGAAAGTCATTCTTTTCTTTTCATGAATTTGCAGTCAAGCAAATGAATGAAAAAAGGGACTTTTAAAACGTGTTGGATAGCAATCTCTTGTAACTCGAAATTTAGTCGAAAAGGACTTTGGAATTTACAACTGTCAAATTGACAATTCACAATTTTAATAAAACGATTTTTCTTTAAAAACAGACGACTTTCATGATCACTATGAAAAAAACATAAATCCTATGTTAAAAACAATTTAAAAAAACTGCAGCTAAAAACTTTGATCAAAACTGGCATTACACAAATAACATTAAGTTTGTCATCTTCTGAAGCCACCCAGAAGTTAAATTATTAATATATAAAAATTACAAAGAGCTAATTATATTCGAACAACCCTGAATGGAGAGTTACCAATATATGAAAACATATATGGCGTTCGTTGTAATCAAAATGAACTTAAACACTAGACAGTTATTATAAACAATTATTAAAAAAATGAAACCGCAATCGTCAAATTCAGAAAACGGAAATAGAAAGTTAAATTACTCAATTTTGAAATATACAACAAAATCATGACGTGAAATAGTTTGCAGGATAATATAAGCAAATAAAAGAATTTATTTAGTTATTCGCTGGATTCGCTAAAGGCTAAACGAAGATAACTCTAATTAAAGGAGCTTTCTCAGCTAACCACGGGACATCTGTAGGGTTCACAGAAACAAGGAGGATTACCTGTTAGTAATACGTCATAATAAATGCACTGCCACATGAGATAGCAGCGGCTTACGGGATAAAATCGTTCTTCCTCTTGAGCCTCTGCCAGCCCCGAGTTCCTTTCTAAGAACATCGGAAGACAAGAGTCAAAATTCTGGGAATAATCGGAAGAAGCCTCCATCATTAAATTAGACGCATATGGGCCCAATAAATTGACGAAGTATCAAATTAGGATTTGTAAAATTTCCCCAAAATTAACCAAAATAGGCAACATGCTCCATACACAGGTGCTAAAGTAATCTAATTCCAAGGAACGGCGTGGCTGTATCTAAAAGAATTTTACGAAAGCTCTAAAATAGTTGCCGTAGATGAAGACCCAATGTGGGCACTCGTACATTGCCGATAGCGAGCTTTGTTTTCCGTAAAACATCTTAAGAATTTGTCTTAACTAGTTCACCATTTTTAAGCCTATAAAACGACAGCTTAATTTTAAAGACGACCACAAAATCGAATAGTACCTTGTAGTTATATGCTGAATTCTACTCTGGGTATGTGATCTTTAGAATGTAACCTTTCCATGAAAATTCTAAAAGATTTTTTAAATTATTAGTTTCTGTAATTTTTTGGTGATAGACAGTATTGATTCGCCTGGAACCCGTTAGAAAAATATAGCACGCTATACTTCAACTGAGTTCTTTCCATATATTGATCGTTAATAAAATGTATATACGAGGATGTATCAAAATTTAAGTTGCACACCCCCATAAAAAACGTACTGTAAGGGTATAAAAAATGAAAAGTATATTTTCTGAAATACACATCCTTATACTATTTTTCTACATAGTCACCTAATTTTTCTATACATTTTTGTGAACGTGACAATAATTTTTGAATACCAAGACAATAGAATTCTCCTCCAATTTTGCCTAGCCATTTTTCTACGTATTCTTTGACCTTGTTGTCGTTCGCGAAACGCTTTCCTCCGAGCTCCTTCTTCATTCGAGGGAACAAGTGGTAATCGCAGGGCGCTAAATCCGGGCTGTAAGGTGGGTGCTGCCACACTTCCTACTTAAATTTCCGAAGAAGCTCCTGCGTAACGACGGCCTTGTAGGGAGTTGCGTTGTCATGCAACAATATGACTTCTGCACTCAGATTTCCAGGTCTGCGCTCCTTAATAGCTTTTATTAAGTTTTTTAATGTCTGGCAGTAAGTTTCAGAGTTTATTGTTGTCCCTTTCGACATGTATTCAGTATAAAGAGGTCCTTCGTTGTCGAAGAATACCGTCGCCATAACCTTTCCGACAGACGTCGAGACTTAAAACTTTTTTGCTACAGGTGAGCTCGGGTGTTTCCAAACCATTGAATCCGCTTTGTTTTCTGGAATAAAATGATGCACCCACGTCTCATCCCCAGTGACAATGCGCACGGTTCCGCGAACTTCTAATTTGGAGTACGAATCAAGCTGCCGCGCCATTGTGAATGACAGTTACGTTCAAATTACGAATTGTAAGTGTAACACGCCTCGGTTTATAGCTCAGCGGTAGGGTTACTTCAATGGCGTCGGTTTCGGAAGAGGAGGGTGGGCGTTACCCTCAGCTAGACACTGGATTTGATTGGAACAAAGTTTATTATATTTACATTACTAACTAACATACAGATAAGCTTATAACTAGGTAACATATATGTACAGAAAAATAAAATGGCGGATTGGCATCCGCAGTTGGAAGCTGGTGTGGTCCTTCGGAGGCGGTGCCGGCGGCTAAAGTGGCTCCGTGTCCAAATCCCACGAAGACGGCAGGCTCTCTGTCCAGCGAAGGCGATTGGCTATAAGTCCAACGAAGGCGGTTGGCTCTAAGTCCAGCGGAGGCGATTGGCTTTAAGTCCAACGAAGGCGATTGGCTCTAAGTCCAACGAATGCGGTTGGCTCTGAGTCCAGTAGATGCGGCAGACAGCTAAGTCCAGTGGATGCGGCAGGCAGCTAAGTCCAGTGGATGCGGCAGGCTCTATGTCCAGTAGATGCGGTAGACAGCTAAGTCCAGTGGATGCGGCAGGCTCTATGTCCAGTAGATGCGGTAGACAGCTAAGTCCAGTGGATGCGGCAACCAGCTATGTCCAACGAAGGTGATAGGCTCTGGAGAGGGCTGGGGCTGGTAGATCCTTGGAAGGCTGGAGCTGCTAGCTGGTCCTGGAAGGCTGGATGCTGTTGGCTGACTCTCCTGGGTTGAGTGCTGCTGGATTGACCCGCCGAGGCAGAGTGATTTCCTACTGCCAGCGTCCGACTATTTAAAGGTGCCAGTCCTTTGTCAGACGCGATCTCGCAGCTCATTGGTCGAAGTAGAAGGGATGTTTTTGCCCGTTTTTGATGTATTTCGGATTATCGCGTTTTAATTGAGCGGCGTGATCAATTATCGACTTGATTTGGGTCGCAATCAATAGTCGTTGAAATGTTGATTCTAACGACACCCAATTTGTCGTTTTTCTCGACCTGCCTGGGTGCTAGAGACTTGGGGTTGATTTTATCAGGTGGCGGTTAATTTTTCCTATCGGCAGGTATCCTTATGTGGGGGTTTTGATTGGGCGCACTCTGATTTAAAAGCGTTTTAGTAATTGAACTTGGATTATTAATTTTGTAGCGCGTTCGGAGTTTGTTCTCAGCGGCCCGTTTTTTTGTCGGCTTCCGGATTTATTGGGATGTTTTATGTGCTTGCAATTTTTTTGTTTTGGGGTCTGGCGAGCCGTTGGCCCTTTATTGTCTTTGTTGTGCAGAGGTTTGCAATTGAGAATTGGTGCTCCTTTGAGCTGGCATGCCGCGATTTATTGTTTTATTTTTGTAACGGTTTTCTTTTAAATTCTTGTAGGATCGGGACGATTTGCTGGTGAACAGATGTTTTTGTAATTTGTTCGCTGCCTGCTTGGCGATGAAAAATTACTTCGTTTTCTGTTAACCGGTTCATATTAAGTGTTTGAAACTTTGCTAACAGGTAGAAGACAAAGTATGCCAGAGCACCTCTAAGTCGCCATGTTGCTTCTATAAAACTACGGTAGGTAGCGCTGAGTGCAACTTAAATTTTGATACACCCTCGTAATATATGTATTCCTAACGTCGCATTTTTTAAATATAGCAAATTTCTACGCCTACTGTTTGGGCCACCTTCCTTAAACTTCAACATTATAATTTCTACTACCTTCTTAAGCCAGTTAGAGGCCACCTTCTAAACACTTTAGTGCCTTCTTACAACCTTTTGAATCGATATCGAAGAATGGTTACGTCGCTTCGCTCCTATTAGGACGTGCCCTCATTACCGTTGGGTGTCTGTAGCTTCGTATAACGTCGTAAGGTTTCACATCCCCCACTAGCCACGTTAAGAGTTCAGTGTACAATCATTTTTCCCCGATCCTGAATCAAGTGTCCGATTATTCGCAGAAGCGTATCGTATCGGGATTAACCATTCCGAGTATGATAACCAATTGTTATCTGTTATCTGTAACTCAAATAGTGGTTTTATCTTTACATGTTATACTTACTGCATCATTTTGTTGCGTTTCCTTAGTATTTTAAAAATTAATTTCTGGTAGACGCATTATAAAGAAATGTGTCGCATATTTGTTTAGACAAAGAGAAATTAGCCACTTGGTTAAAAAACAATTATAACTGAGTAATATTTTGGTTTAACCTATATATATATACATATATATATACACATATACAAGGTGTTTCAAAAATGTCTGCCAAAATTTCTAGGACGTATAGTACATCAAAAAATAAATGTAGTTTACTCTATAAAACTATTTCCGAAAATGCACTCCCAAGGAGCTACAGCCCCTAGAAAACTTTCAAAAATGGCTGTTTAGCATTTTCTTCAAAACTGTTACAGGTAACTTAATGAAATTTGGCACAGGAGCGTAGTTTTTTATGAGAAATATTACTAATTGGTTAGAATCTTCATATTTTATTTAGGGGAGTAACTTACAAGGGGGCTGAAATGGTTCAATTACCCTATCCTTTATGTGCGTGGTTTTATCTAATACATTTATCAAAACTCTCAAAGCTTGATTTATCTTACATAAAAAAGGCATTCTTGTTAAAATGTTTTGTTTAAGTCATATCTAGACCTACTCAAAAGATTTTCGAAGGCATTTTGGACAAGTAATTTCAAAGCTTGAAAAACACGTTAACATTCAACTGCAAATTACACGAAAACGGTCAACTTTAAAACATTTTAACAAGAATACCTTTTTTATGTAAGATAAATCAAGCTTTGAGATTTTTGATAAATGTATTAGATAAAACCACCCACAAAAAAGATAGGGTAATTGAACCGTTCCAGCCCCCTTGTAAGTTACGCCCCTGAATAAAATATAAAGATTGTAACAAATTAGTAATATTTCTCATAAAAAACTACGCCCCTGTGCCAAATTTCATTAAGTTACCAGTAACAGTTTTGAAGAAAATGCTAAAAAACCATTTTTGAGAGTCTTCTTCTAGGGGCTGTAGCTCCTTGGGAGTGCATTTTCGGAATTAGTTTTATAGAGTAAACTACACTTATTTTTTGATGTACTATACGTCCTAGAAATTTTGGCAGACATTTTTGAAACACCTTGTATATGCGTACAGCATTTTCAAACGCACTTGTGTGTCAAGTTCCCGGATTCGTTTAGAAACGCGGACGTTTGTTTTTGCCAGGGTTTCTATCCCCATTAACCACGTTCTAAATGTCTAAATCATAGCATTGTAGTGGTGGTAAGCTGTTAGCTGCCCACGTTACAGAATTTAAAGGACTTCTCAGCTGAGTTTCAACATTATTAGAAGCCGGAGTGTCAAGCAGACGTTCTCTGGATTTAGTGTCGATCATCTACGTTTGTTGTGGCGAAACTGATGTAGTATAGCGTTTACGTGTTTACTTCGACAGGCTTCACCACACTTTGACTTGTTCAAAATGATGTAGCTTCTAGCACAATTTGACGGTTTTTCTTAGGAAATGTAGAAATCATTGTAGGAACTTGTTCAAACTAAGTTCTGAGTATATTCTACGTCTGCATATTGTAATAAAATTTCGAGTAAAGCGAAGTTTAGTCTTGAAGCTCTAAGAGCGTTGCGAACGCTGTGCTTGTTGCTAGCATCTTTTTACAGACGTTTATAACGATGTTGAGAAACAAGTCGTCGTACAGCAGTAACTCTTTGCTCTCCAGCATTGTTTTATTGATTGGAGGTCTTCGAATTCCGCTTGTTATTGACGTTCTTATTTTCAGCGTTTAATGTATTTTTTGTTCAATCAGAGATCTTGTTTACCTAGACCTTGTCTGAATAAGATTGGCATTTTGATCGGATTTGAAATTATTATTGGTATTCATCTTCAGGCAGAGCGAATGTAATCATTGCTGTTTTGCGTTTTTTTGTACGAGTTATTATTATTCGATTGAGTACGATTACTGCTTAAACAATAGGGTTGTATAATAAAAAATTAGAGAATGACATTAACTTCAATATGGTTCCCTGGTCTTAACAGTACATAAACAGCTTCGAAGTAAACGCTGTTGCTATGCAATAATAATTGAATGTAGGTAAGTACACCGCGCCACAAAACAAAACACTTCTACTGACGCCACGAACGGGAGTGACGCTCAAAACCAACGCCACGAGCACATTCACAAAAACGACACTTTTTAGATGGGAAGTCTGACCTTTAGATAGCTGCTGCGATTATTCTAGGGCTATTTGCAGCGAGCTGGAACTCCCACGATACTCTGGACAGGATATCGTTGCCGGCCTGCTGTTAGCTAGGCACAAATTTGCACTCGCTCTCACCTGAACGTCGGGTGCAACCTCGATGACCTTTTGGACCGCTTTTACTGAAGCCGGGGGCCTTACTATAGGGCTCCGCTTCACCACACGTACGGTGTGGCTTATGAACTTGTACACGCACTTATAAAATTGACTGGACCTCCGTAAAATAACATCGAAATACCCTGGCTTACACTGGACCAAATTGATGCCTTGTATCTCGCTGTGCGGAACCCCAATACCAAGGAAAACTTCCACAGATAACCTATGACACACTCTCACAATAAAACACTACTTCTAATCAACTTGGGTATTTAATAGAACATAAAAATCACTTATATTGAGGGAGGCTTAACGTAAACACCATCAACATCTTGAAGAAGCTGCCCCCAATCACACAATCAGTTTTTGGAATTTAGTGTGCTGTTGTCACAAGGTGGGAGCATTTGAAAGAGTACGAGGGTCTATGTAACACACGGCTGCACCTCAGCAAAATAACGCATTTCTCTCCCTCATTGCATAATCTACTATTCATTTTTACGGTTTTTAAGGTTTTAAGGTTCCCTTTATGATGTATACAAGGAATAAGGAAGAATATTTTGAAATTCAACCCCTAAAGGGTTATAATGGGGGTTCCAATTTTGAATTAAAAAATAATATTGTTAAATAGACATTTCGACTTGAAACTTCGTAGGAGTACTCCTGAAGAGAAATAAGCAAACACGTATTTCGTGATTTTCGGAAAATCAACCCCTTAGGGGGTGAAATGGGGTAAATTAGCCTCGATATGGGTGTTGTTATTTAGGTTTTTTGGGACGTTGATTGCGAAAATGGCATTTATTTTTAAGTCCAAGACGGTGGACATGACATAAAATTAAAACCCTATAGTGGTGAAACGGGGTTTCAGAGTCAAATTATTTTTGGACAGAACAACGTTGGCCGGGTCAGCTATATGTTTAGTTTCAGTAAATTAAATTTTGCTACGAGTGTTAACGAAGTAGGGAAATTTCGAAAGTGATTGACTACTCAGTAAGCGTAGTGGCTTCAGGTCGAGCTAACAGCAACATATTGATTGCAGTGGCGTCCTGTTGCACGAGGTCGGACCCCCTAGTGCTCATAGAATGAGCCCTTAAATCAACTTGAGCGCCACTGAGAAGTTAAATCCGGTAAGAGCTTCCGTGCTGAGCGTATTCGAGGCTCCATTGTTTCACTTGGTTGCAATTTAGTTACGTACACCCATATTTTCGATTAACGCGGAAGATACAGTTTGTGTAGAAGCAATTTATACTAGCTCGGAAGTTTCTCGCATTACCTAAATATTATGGAAATATTTCAACAACGGGAAAACAAATTAAAAATTCTACTATTGTGTCAAATCTATGTGGCATAATTCAAGATATAATAGTCGCAGTGTTTGATGGAATTCAGTACACGCGTTGACAATTTTTTTTTTCTAAATTTCTATGTGAGATATCTCTAATGATTCTCTTTACCAAATGGAAACTACAAAACCGTTTAAACAGAACAGCTGCAAAATGGACCTGACAGACAGTATTTTAATGTGTGCTTGAGAATAGTGTTTTGTTATAGAACAATAATGGTAGCTAATTAATTTCTTTTGAAAAGAATTATGTTCGTGTATAATATTCTTCAAGTGAATCGATTTCTTCTCTATTTCAGTTTGTGTATTTAGATTCTGAAGGTATTGCGTTATTCTGGTGTGATATAAATATCTAGCACTTCCATCTTGTAAAAGATGGGTTTTATACGTTTTTCCATCCTTATTATGTTTCTCTTCCATATTTTGTTCTGCCCAAGGCTGTGGAAGTATTTCTTTTGACCAGATAGTGCCCCTGAAGACGTGCGTAACTTCCAAATTGGTTAGCTTTCTGTTAACTATTATATCGTCGATGATACTACTTAATCCTCTAGCTGTCCAGGTATATTTATTGTTGTCTTTTTTTCTGAAGGAGCTCGTTATTTTAAGGTTATTAAAAGTTAAAAACTGTCTTAGTTCTCTCCCATTGTTATTTATTGTCTGCTGTTCGTGGTTTCCGATTATGTTACTCATATGGTGGTTTCCTACTCTAGCATTTAGATCTCCAGGTATCACTATGAAGTTGTTTTTGCTGATGTGATTATATTCTTTCTGGAGTGCTTCGTAGAATTTACGCATTTCCTCCTTTTTGTCATCTTCAGAGGAGCATATACTCCAATTATAGTCGAATGGCCTCTCACTGTCTTCAAGTCTACGGTTATAATTCTCTCATTGACATATTTGTAACTCTGTATATATTTCCTCCACTGTTTTTTTTTTGCTAATATTGCTACGTCATCTTTGGCTTTTGCTTGTTGTGATATTCCGCACTATATTAGTAGATGATCGTCTGTATCCATTGTCCCTTTTAATTTCCTTGTTGTTTTAGATAGTACCATGATATTTATGCTTCTTTGTTTCATGATATTGTTTGATTCTGAAGAATGTTGATATTGACGAATATTATACACAAAACAGCGTATGAAGTACTTGGTAAAAGGAGGAAGAACTACAAGAAACAAAGTTGAAGATTTGGAATGAGGAGATTAAAACAGCAGTGCCAGAAAAGCAAAAAACCTATATTAACTACTTAATCAATAGAACATCAGAAAATGAAGAGTTATTCAAAGAAAAACGAAACATGGCTAAAAGAACAACACGAGAAGTTCATCGTGAATTAGGGAGAGATATATAAGGTGTATCTGAATTGCTTGGCCAAACTTTACCACGTACTGTATGGAACAAAACTGTAAAAAAAGTTTCTGTAAATATGTGTCCAAAAATGCTTCCTTAAAAAGTTACGCGGGATTTTCAAAATTGCGAATAATCAGTAACAATTTCTATTAAAACAGCAAAACACAAATTTCATATCGTATAGATTTGTAATTAACACGGTTTATTAACTGTGATATGGTTAGATGTTAGGAGTTAGAGTAACTGCTTGAAATGTCCTCCTTCAGCAGCAATACAGGCTTCGCATCGTCGAAACATTAATTGTCGAACTCACTCAAGAATTCTGGGGCTATTCCGGACTACACTCACGAAAACTATGTTGTATTCGGTCGCGGAGGTCTTCTAAGGTAAGAATCGGCGTAGAGTAAACAAGATGTTGTAGGTGACCCCATAAAAATAATCTAACGGATTACAGTCTTGAGAGCGCGGTGGCCACGCTACGGGCCCATCTCTTCCAAGCCAACGATTCGGAAAATTATTATTTAAGTACACCCTAGCAACAAGACTGAAATGTGGTGGAGCACCATCATGCATGAACCATAAGTCACGGCGTGTTTTCAATGGAAAGTCCTTAAGTAAGATAGGTAGATCATTTGCCAAAGAATCCCTGTAATTTGGCCCATTTAATCTGTCTGGTAAAAACATTGGTCCTACTAAATAATCGCCAATAATGCCAGCCCAAATGTTGCACGAAAAAGTTTGTTGGTGTCTTGATGATCATTATGGAAATTAATAATTGCATCCCTAGAAAAATTTGATTCGTCTGTAAAAAGCACAACACATTTGAAGTTCGGATTGATACACTGATGTAGAAACCAGGTACAAAATAGTATTCGTGATCGAAAATCAGTTGCACCAAGACCTTGCACCTGCTGTATGCGAAGCACCTACTTCTAAGGATACTTCCCTCGTACTGTTTTTAGGATTCTCCGCAATTCTATCGAGTACATCTTCTTCCAACGCCGGCGTTCTGGTGTTTCTTTGAACCCCACAATTTTCTGTATTCCGTTTAAAAGATCCTTTCTCACGAAGACGCTGGTGGATTGCCGCACAAGTTTCATCTTCGATTCGGAAATGTCAAATCATAAAGCCGTCGAGCCAAATTACAGTTGCCGTTTGCTCGCCCATACGTGAAATGTATGTTTACCATTTCTTCGGTAGTAAAATTCATATCTAACTTTGAAAAAGTGAGACTTTGTTTATGTCTGTCAGTTAATTACCACACCACACACTTGACAAAGTCGGATAAACGGTTGAAATAACAACCTTACTATATTTTGATTGTATGAATTTTGAAAATCGCGCGTAACTTTTTAAGGAAGCATTTTTGTACATATGTTTATGGGAACTTTTTTTACAGTTTTGTTCCATACATTACGTTGGTAAAGTTTGGCCAAGCAATTCAGATACACCCTGTATAAGCAAAATAGAAGACGACGTTCACGGGCAACAAGAAAATGTCTACAAGATCATGAATCACGTAAACAAAGATGAAAAAGATACCGCACGGATAAACCTAATACATATTAATAAGTGGATCGAACATTATAAAAACTTGTGGTATAATCCACATATAAAAGAAGAGGAATCAGAAATAATATACGCGACCAACGCGAACGAAAGCGATAGTGCTGATTGTATCACAATGGAGGAACTGGGAGATGTACTCAAAAGTATTAAAAATAGAAAAGCCACGATAGCAGATTCAATAAATGCAGAACTAATAAAATATTGAGGCGCGACCCTTAAATTTCTAATGCTATATCGAATCAATATGTGTTGGAAAAAAGGACAATCCCGAATGTGTGGGGTCTAGCTAAGGTAAAATCGCTCTTTAAGAAAGGAAATAGAACAAAAACAAATAATTATAGATGTATCAGTCTACTAAATGCAGGGTATAAGGTATGCGCAAGAATAGTAACAATAAGGGCACAAGCAAGTACAGAAACCTTTTTGGGGGAAGAATAAAGTGGATTCCGTAAAGGGTGGGGATTTATTGACGCTGTCTCCACGATAAAACAGATAATAGATAGAAGAGAGACTAGAACAAAACTTAGAAACGCACATAGCTTTCATAGATTACACAAAGGTTTTTGATTGGGTTATAAGGTGAAAAACGTGGGAAATACTAGAGACAAAAGGATTTTTAAAACATCTAAAAGAAGTAGTTAAAAGTTTGTACACACCGCTATTGTAATAGAAAATCATTCTGACGAACGACTACAGACTACAGCCCATACACATAAACCAGGGAGTTTGACAAGGATTCTGTCTGTCATCAATACTATTTGATCTATACGTATATAGACGATCTAATAAAGAAATGGAAACTAAAAGCCCTGCAAGGAATCCAGCTAAGACAAAGAACAACTGTAAATAGCTTACTCTTCGCCGACGATTACAGCAGCAGAAGACGATTTACAAAGAGCCGTCCACCTCTTGAATAGTCTGTCAAAAGAATACAACTCCGAAATATCAAAATCAAAAACGAAAATAATGTCATTCATAGGAAACGACACAGTTAGATCGAATATCTGCATAGATGATATCTGCCTAGAGCAAAGCACACACTTTAAATACTTAGGACGTGACGTGACATATAGCTACGATCAATACATTAATAACAAATTTTCAAAGAATGTGCGGAACAATAAGGAAAACCATTGCGAAACATTGTATGAAAGAAACCCAACTGAAATTCTACAAAGTGATGGTTATAGCAACTATACTCTATGGCAGTGAAACGTGAACAATGGGATCGAAGGATATGAATATAATCCAATCAGCTGAAATGAAGTTCTTGCGATCAGTGAAAGGCTGTACAAGACTGGACCGAATACAAAATGAAAATATCAGAGAAGAACTTGAAAGAATACCGAAGAAAATGGCACGAACATGTAATTAGAACGGACGACAGTCATATTCCAAGGCTAGCCTTGCAATATAACCCAAGAGGAAGGCGCAGTGTGGGACGACCCAGAAGAAGAAGGACCGTTGAACCATAACAGACCAGGAGGCCAATCCGTGAAGTTGACGATGACGCAGAATTATACGGGTAAGGACGTATCTAGTTTCTCTTTTATAGCGATGTGAAGATCCCATTATTAAGAGATTTTTTGTCGGACGGTTCAAAATCCGGCTTGCGTTAGCCATAGCTGTTTTTCATGCAGCGAGTCATTCTCTGTATATTCCTAATTCATTTCATACGTAGTTATTCACTTCATTTTATTTTATAGCGTGGTAGATCAGTTACTTTTGGATGGACGGACGATTATTTGTTCCAGCATGAATTCGAACTCATTTTTGCTGCATGTTGCCGACCTGGTGGCAGTCGTCTACCGCAGTAGGTGACGAAGTGGGGAAGTGAGAATCCGCATCGGTGTTTGCAAAAAATAGTATTTTGCTTACTGTGCTGGTAATGAAGAGACAATGATTCGCTTACAAGGAGTCATGAATTGGTGTTGTGCACTCCCGTGGGAGCTTTTTGAGGCCGCGTACTCACATCGATGGGTGCATTGCGTGGCATTGTCCTTAAAACAACGATGGTACCAGACCTTCGATGTCAATGGAAACCTGGTACACTGACAGGCTAAAATTCGACGTCATGGCTGTCTTTTACCTGCTACTACAAGGCTTCAACTGGTTTAAGAAGTTCATTAATCTAGTGATGCTAGTTATGCAATTGATTTTCCGAACACAAAGGCGGCACTCGTATGCTGGTGCTTGCACCTGCTGAGGAACCGACGGTTATGCTGGCGGACCTATCGTCGGTGGTGCTGTTGAAAACAGATCTTGCTGGTCGATATATTGAATATGTAATGACTCTGTGTAGGTCAATAATAGCCACATTTTTGCTTATTATGTACGCGGGGAATATCGTGCTACATTCACACATAAATAACTAAAGTACTGAGAAAATTAGCAAACTGATGTAATATTCAAACTTACACAAGTACAAAATTGTAGAAACAACCGTAGTGAACATTATGCGACTGCCCATGTAGCAAGAGAGGTGCCCAATTTCACAAATCTTTTTTCTACAGTACTGCCCATTTTCTTTTCTTTGAGAATTAGGTAAGCTTTTATGTGCTTGGGTTTCCTGGACAATGAGCAGTCCTGGATGTGAGAATTCTTTGTGGTATTACGATGTCCGTGAGCTGTTGGCTACAATTATGTCGTCAGAAGTATGCGTTGTGTGAAAATTGTTTTTGTTCTGGATATGTTTATTACTTTAGTTTTTGAAATATTATATGATTGTCTTATTGATACCACATTTTAGATAGAGTGAGTAATTAAATTCTAAGTTATCACGAAAATACGTGACCACATTCGAGGACCTACTAGCTGCAGTGAAGACAATTGGGTTCCAAAACTAAAAATTAAATTAATTGAAATTGCCGAGATAGAAGCAAGAACTCATAAACTCGAAAAGTAGGTAGGAGATTGCAAGATAATCTGAAATAAAATAACGTAAGTGCCAGATCCAGAGGGTTGCAGTGACAAATAATAAAAGCGCTGTATAATAACAAATATATATACGGGTGTATAAAAATTGGCGCAAAAGCTCCAGGTAGCAATATTCCTTGTACAATTATGAGTCGAAAATCTTAATACCAAAATGTTGGATTGGGGTTCATAAGCCCTCACGAGCGGTACATAAAAGCAATTGTTTTTTCAGGTAAAGTACAGTCAGACCACGCCGTTCGCGGCTTTGCGGTTTGCTGATTCGATTTTACGCGGGGCACCTTTGTGCTCCCTTTTCTTTGCCGTTCGCGGATATTTGCTTTGCCGTTCGCGGATGGAATCGCCAACGTTAACTGTTTCAACTTTCACACACTAACGGTCGGTCTTATGAAGGCCACTAATCTGACGTTAACTTTAATTCGCTGTTAAAATAAACAAAACCGCATAAAAATGTGTTATCAACTTTAAGCACAAACAAAGGGGGCTGGAGAAATGATACTTACTTTAATTGCTTACGATCCAAAGTTGCAATCAAAACACCAAATTGTCTCACTCGGGCACTGCCCAGGCGAGTCACTATCAATCGCAAATCAGGGGGTCGCCTGCCAACTGCAGTCGAAGACGGCGTGAGTTCTAAAGATGGAAAGATTGGCGCCACCGATTTATGATAACAAAAAAACGAAGCCTTAACCCCTTGATTCAGCGATTGTTAGATTTCGCTCCAGCTAAATCGGAACACTGAGAAATTACTAGAAATGCGCAAAACCGGAGTCAAACAATCAAGTGTAATTAAATATGACAAGTTCGTTTTATTCACTCATAAGGTTGGGCACACACATAAAAAGATACACATAGGTAAAAAAGTTTCAGGCCTGCATATGCATTGTAACTGCCCCAAGGATCCTTGTTCACAAAAATAGAGTGGCCAAATTAAAACACCAGATTATATAATTAACGGAAATTCCTGCGGCTCCCGGATAGTGACGTTAATGTAAAATAGTAAAATTACAGCGGGCGTCCGCCTCAGGAATTTCTATACTGTTGTACATATAATAAATAAATAAATATCACAATCCGCAGCAAAAGTAGAACTGCGGCGAGGGGAAGCCTCTTACTTTACACATTAAAAATACTACGCCATCAAGTGATGCGTCCAGACCATTATCTACATATCTCGCGCCAGTTTATCGCGCTAATCTTACTTTAAAAGCCAAAATACTTTAGGCAGTTCTTCGTCGATTGAGCCGTACAACAGAAGCACAAATTAATAGGGCAGTAAGGTTACCTTAGGCTGATTTGAAGTTATCTTCGCGCGAACAGCATTGCAGGAACGGGCTTCTGGGGACGAGCAGTTCGCCAGGTAAGCGCGTCGATATACGTTATCGCAGAACGCAGCGGCCATAAGGCGGGATTTTCAAGTCTTAAAGGAGACCCATCACGAGGTAATCGAGATATAACTGGGGTCCAGAACGTGATGTTCAAGTCGTGGTATTCGCCTATTTGGGGCCAAGTCCGAGATGTATGAGCGTACTTGGGGCCCAGCACGAGGTGGGGACTACATTATTAAGAAATAAACGTTAGCGGGCACTCGAAAAGGGGCTGAAAACGGTCCTACTTACAATAAGTTTCTCCAAATGGTTCGCTCGGAAATTTTGACGTCAAAAAAGGGTCTGCACCTAGCAGAATCTCCAAATTCACATACGGAGAAATGTCGAGACGCGTACAAATCCCCTAACTGAAGGGTGAGAAGTGCCTAGACAACCATAAGCACCTTCTCCAGAATGGCGACGTCGACCAGCGCCAAAACTTCCGCGACCTTATTCGATCGAATGCCGGAACAAGATGACCCAATTTCGCATCGCGAGCGCTCAACAATGAGCCAAGGCTGCGTATCAAGAATGTGCAGTGCCCAAACGCAATTCGAAAAGCATCGAACATACAATAAATCGGAAATTATTGGTAACCAAAATCTCGAAAATACAGTAAGGCGAAAATTGACGGTAACAAATGTGTTTACTAATGAATAATATGTCATAAGCGCCAACGTTTTGATGCGCTTTTGTTTAATTTTACAGCGATTTAAAGTTAACGCCAGGTTAGTGACCTTCATAAAACCTGCCCTAAGTAAATAAAGCAGACGTATGCGGTTTATGTCATGAACACCTAAATAACATTTTTCTGTTGGTCATATTTTAAGTCATCTTTTTAATATCTCAATCCTAGAATAAAAACAGCAGCTTAAAACACGTTTCCCGGAACAACGTGTTTTAAAAATTTTGAAACACGAAACAAATATAGCAACAATAAGGGTTTATTAAATGCGTTTTTGTATCTGGAAGTGTTACATTTATTTGTTTAAGGTAAGCAATTACATTCTCAAACTGCTCAATGCGCAGGTTTTCTTTAACTTTTAAGGATGACTTCAGCATCGAATAATGCTGCCAAAGTGAAGCATGTAACGTTTCTTGCTGCAAATCAAATGAATTAAATATAAATGGAAATGAAAATAATCAGAGACTTACCTTCTCGTCTAAATAGGTAAGAATTACCTCTTCTGTTACCGAGAAGACTTTGTTATTTTCTCACCAATGGCAGAAATTTTAATAAACCTTCTCGTAAGCAGCTTTAGACTTCACGGGCAACAAATTTTCTCGCATTATATTCCCTTTCTTTAAAATATTTTTAGAAATTTGATTTGACTTTGACATTTTCGTTTATAAAATAAACAACATATCCATAGCGACTCGTGACCAACGTGGTTGATCAACAAAAAAAAAATTTGAATGGCACTCTTGCGAAAACGCTTAAAGTATCTCGGGTGTCTATGCAACTCGACTGCGTCTCGTTGCATAACAACACCCTCGAACTTTAAGCTTGTGTTTTCGCACTCGTATCATTAATAACTATATGTATCACGAACTTGTAAGCACACTTATCGAGCATATTCCTTTGAATCTCGTATTACCAAATGGGGCGTGAAATAAATTGTAAAATTACGACTTGAATAAACAAATGGACATTCGATCTCTAAATTCAAGTGGCAGACTTGTGTTACGTATGGAATTTTAGTTCAAGCTTTACTGTCTTCTCGAGCGTTTCTGCCGAAAATTCAATTGAGTTTAATTTTTAAAACACGGAAAACCATGTCGTCAAAGCTTAAAGTTTCTGCTTCAGTTGTTCTCTGAATGTCATTTTTTGGCAGTGGTCTATTATGATATGGTTTTCGGACTTTTTCCACTGTCTAGGGTGTAAATCCCGAAACGTTGTGTGATTTACACCCTAGACAGTGGAAAAAGTCCGAAAAACATATCATTTCTGCTTCAGATTTGCCAGACAAAAAACGCAGAAAATGTTTGAATTTTTTGAGGTTGCATAGTATAAAGAAATCTAGTTTATGGCCCCTACCCCGTTTTTATCATTTGTGTTTACTTGCGCATCGCGGTTTTGCGCTTCGCGGCATTCTTCTGGAACGTAACCCTCCGCGAACGCGAGGTCTGACTGTACCCCTTCTGTTTTAAATAAAACAAAATGTCATCAGCAAGAGTTGTTCAAAATGTAAAATTATGGTCCCATACAAAATTTCAGAAATATCGACGTACTTTTATGAAACCGTGTGCATTAGATGAAGTACTTGTGTGATAACATAGTTTCATAAAAGTAAGCCGATATTTCTGAAATTTTTCATGAGATTAGAATCTTACATTTTGAACAACTTTTCCTGATGACATTTTGTCGTATTTAAAACAGAAGGGGTACTTTACCTGAAAAAACAATTGCCTTTATCTACCGCTCGTGGGCTTATGAAGATCAATCCAACATTTACGTATTAAGATTTTCGACTCGGAATTGTACCTGGAGCTTTTGAGCCAATTTGTATACACCCTGTATAACATACAGCAATATTATAGCAATACAAATGGCTGTAGCCGCTTTAAAACGTTCAATGCGCAGGGTGCACCCAATAAACATCACTTATAATAATGCAGAAGACTAAAAGCCGTGTTTACACAACTAAAA
>CALNHX010009488.1:0-49386 GCA_940337035.1 Agriotes lineatus
ACTGCAGAGCTGTTCCTTGAAGAAAATAGCAAGGCTCTTTTGCAAAGCAAGAACGATTCCATATGCATTAAAACCATCAGTTGAGAAGAAACTAGATCTATTAGAATCACTAGGAATTATGAGTTCCACCAACTTTTAAAAATGGAGTACTCCGATAGTCTCAAATGTCAAACCACATCTAAAGTCTTTTTTTTTCTATAATAACTGTCAATGTGTTACAATATTGGTAGATATGTGATTAAAACGCTAGGAAATTTTTATATCTCGTGTTGGTACAACTTTTCCAAATTATGTTTTTGTGTCAATTTTGAATGTCAAAGTTTCTTAATTTGAACTCTTGACAAATTTCTTTTTATAACATGGAATCATCATCATCATCATCATCAATAAAATCGGATAAAAAAGAAAACCAAGAAATATTTTAAATGCAAAAATGAAGCAAGCAATATTAAATTATGACATCTGTCAAAATGACAATCATTTTTTAGTGGAAAAAAATAACTAAAAATCTATGTACCAACATTATTAAAACTAGGGACCCTGCAGGAATGCAACTTATCCCCTAGAAAGTTCACCTTGAAAATTATAGAAAAAAATGTACTTTATGTAGGTATAGTGATAATAAATAAATGCTTACAGGAATGGAAATGGAATATGCCTAAAGCAAGAAAAATTTCAATGTGTCTTGATTGTATAAGATCAGGACAAAATAACAACCATTATTACTGCACAACCACCACGAAATGTGTTCGCAAGGACATCTTTCACAGAGCTAATAACATATTACTCTTGCTTTATTCCAAATTTGGAAGATTCTTTAACCGCATACTATAATCTATTGCCTAAAAATGTTCCTTTCAAATGGACAAAGGAATGTAACCAAACATTCAAGGCAATAAAGAAGAAATTTCATCGGATAGAGTTTTAGTTCTTTATGATACAGCAATCCCCTGGTCCTTGCAACTGATGCTTTAAGCTACAGCCTGGAAGTAGTACTTTCACATACATTTCTAAATGGTCGTGATAGACCAATAGCTCTTATATCTCGCACTCTGAGTAAAACAGAAAGAAACTACTCCCAAATATATAAGGAAGCTGTCAATTTATTCGGGCGTTAAATTTTTCAACTATTTGTAGGGTTGACACTTCACACTTTTAACTGCTATAAACCATTGGAATAAATGTTGCTGCCAATGCAAGTGCAAGTTACATTATTCCATTTTTTTTGCTCATATGAGTTTCCATATGTCGAACTAAACAATTTTTATAGGCAGTTTTATATCCACAAACAAAACAAGAATAAGGTTTTTTGCCTGCATGAGATTTCATATGCGAAACTAAATGAAATTTGTGTGCCACACTGTATTTACAAACAGTACAGGAATAAGGTTTTTCGCCTGTATGAGATTTCATATGTCTAACTAAACCATATCTTCGTGCCGTTTTAAATTCACAAACAGAACAACAAAAGGGTTCTACGCCTGTATGAGAAGTCATATGTGTAACTACATTACATTTTTGTGCTGAACTGAATTTACAGATACTACAGGAATAAGATTTTGCCCCTGTATGATTTTTCATATGTGAAACTAAATGATATTTTTGTGCTGCTTTGTATTTACAAATAGTGCAGGGATAAGGTTTTTCACCTGTATGGGATTTCATATGTGTAACTAAATTAGATTTTACTGCTGTTCTATATTCACAAACAGAACAAGAATAAGGTTTTTCGCCTGTATGAGATTTTATATGTGCAACTAAATGGGATTTTACTGCTGTTCTATATACACAAACAGAGCAAGAATGAGGTTTTTCCCCTGTGTGAGATTTCATATGTGCAACTAAATGAGATTTTACTGCTGTTCTATAGTCACAAACAGAGCAAGAATGAGGTTTTTCCCCTGTATGAGATTTTATATGTGCAACTAAATTTCTTTTATAGGCAGTTTTATATCCACAAACAGAACAAGAATAAGGTTTTTCACCTGTATGGGATTTCATATGTGTAATTAAATTAAATTTTTTTGCTGTTCTGTATTTACAGACAGAACAAGAAAAAGGTTTTTCCCCTGTATGATATTTCATATGTGCAACTAAAAGGGATTTTACTGCTGTTCTATATTCACAAACAGAACAACAATAAGGTTCTTTCCCTGTATGAAATTTCATATGTGTGACTAAATTCCGTTTGTATACTGTTGTAAAGTCACAAACAGAACAACAGAATGGCTTGATATGTGTAACCAAACTCTGTACTGTTGAATTTTGAGCCATATAATTTTGGTCTTCAACTTCAAACTGACATTTAATATCAATTTCGGAAAGACCAATGTCATTACTGCTTTCAATGGTTTCTTGTTTGATAACTAATTTCTTAATATCTTCATTGTCATCTAAGTCGCTTAATTTATGCAGTGAAGTTACTGTTGAACTTTCTTGATTAGTGGTCATCATGGCTAGCGTAGCGTTGGCTTGGGTAATAATACTTTTTCGTTCAATATTATACGCTTACAGTAACATTTGAAATTGCAGCACCTGGAGAAAGTACGTATTATTAAGAGTAAGTAACTGACATATTAACAAATTATAGATAATTACATTTATATACTTTTCTATAAAGGAAATTATTTTAAGACTAATATTTTAAACAGAAATATTGCTGCACTAAAAATAGAATCGCCATAACTACCAATCTATTGTTGATTGACTAGGATATTATTTTTTATTTGTTCCGTTCATGTGCATGCGGTCTATTTAGTAAATATGGAAACTGTTTTGCTTCTAGTGTTGACCAATTGCAATTTACCTTAAATAAACACGAAACCTTTATACAGTGAGAGGAACGGCCTTGGACTAAAGCCTAAATATAATCGTGGCCCTTTACCCCATCTGTAAAGCAAATAATACTTAATAACTGTTTTTAGTGTGAACGAGCACGATACTTAACCTCAGAAGTGTTTTGTTGGAACTGACGCTTTAGGCAACGCTGTTAGAGTTGTAGCCGGTCATTTCATCAGAAATGATGTGAGACAGACAAATTGTTTCACTAATTATATTTATTGTCGTTTGAAAGAGCACACACAGTACAGTGTAAAAAGCAATCAGGACTACCACAAATAAAGAAAATAAATTAAATTGAGCGTCTCTCATTCATTTTTAGGAGACGTTTTGTAGCGCCACCTGTAATTGCTGCGCATTAATCAAGCACCAAACGACTTTTAATATTGTATAGGTCTTTGTAAAATTGTCGCTAAATTAAGTGCGGGTAATTTTAAATACGTTAATATTAATTATTTTATCTTCATCGGTGTTGTTATAGACTACTTACCAAATCAGTTTGAGTATCGTTAAAAGCTTTATTACCGCACTCACTACTGTCTGCTTGATTGAAATGTCATCTATAACAGCCACGGCCATTACAACCGTTGCTACACTACCCAATTATGTGCACTGTTTATTTGAAAACGAATTGTGCACATCTGTTGCTACAGTACCAAATTACGTGCGGGACTCAAGTTATTAGAAACACTTACTTATATTATCACTTTTAGTAAATATTACAAAACTGTTAAACAACATACGGCGATATTACATATAGATAACTAACTCGGATAATTTATTAGCCTCGGCCTAATCGGCCTCGGCCACAAAATGTATCCTCGTCCGTTTTTCTCTTCTCTTCTTTAAACAGCATCTACCGTTTGCATGCGGACATACGCCTCCTCCATCTCGTGCTGCAATATCTATCAATTACCGCACTCAGTGCTGTAATGAGGTTCTTAACGATACTAAAATTAATTTGGTTAATACTCGTAGTCTATAACAACACCGATGAAGATAAAATACTATTAACCTTTAAATGCCGGTGCTAATGCCATCAACGTACATGACGGATAGGGGTCTCCAAAGGACCCCATTACAAACAAATGTCTGGGCATGCATTTAATAGTACATTATGAAATTAGTTTATAATTCAGAGGATTATGGTATGAGTGAATTTTAGCGCATGAGCGAAGCGAATGCGCTAATTTCACGAATACCATAATCCTCTATTATAAACGAGTTTCATATACTATTTTGTCGTCGACTAACATAATAATTTCGAAGGAAATTAATTTCTGCTATTTTTTAAAAGCAGTTCATGTATACAAAACTATGACGTAGTTGTTGCTATGATAATGTGGTTGCTAAGCTATTGTTTATGCTTATGGTAACAATTTTTGTTTAGCGAACACATTTTCGGCCAAAATGAATGATTGTCACGAGCCTTTATTAATAAGTGATGAAATTCTTAAAAAAGCTGCAGAAGCTGAGCTGAGTCTGATTCCTAAAAAGTCGGAAGAGATTTATAAGAAAGAGTATGACAAGTTTTGGCAATGGCTAAGAGCCAACAATACGGAGATAGTTACAGAAAAGGTTGTGCTTGCGTATTTTTTAGATCAGGTAAATTATTTGCATTTTGA
The DNA here is from genome assembly GCA_940337035.1 of Agriotes lineatus. NCBI lineage: Eukaryota > Metazoa > Arthropoda > Insecta > Coleoptera > Elateridae > Agriotes > Agriotes lineatus. The sequence goes on from CALNHX010009488.1 coordinate 4,464, forward strand.
GTTAGATATATTAGCTACCAATTCATCGTACCTTATTTTTAGTCGAAGATTTACAAGTCTTCATCGTTATGGTGTCTGTTCTCGAAGTTGAAATGCATGTTACGAGTAAAGGACAATATTGACATTAGTAATTTTCCTAAACTTACTGCCTTCCTGAAGAACTACTCGGTTGGTTATGCACCAGAGAAGTCTGCAGTGTTTTCAAAGGAACAATTAATACATTTTTTTGTAAATGCGCCAAATGACAAGTACTTGCTTATGAAGGTACGATTTGTTTTTTTAAATGTCAAAGTTTATTATAGTTTCTGTCATACTAATGTTATTTATAGGTGGTTGCAATTTTTGGTTTGTTTGGGGCTTGTCGACGTGCAGAGTTTCATAATTTATGCGTTGGTGATGTCAAGGAGGAAGGCTCTGTGCTGGTTGTTTATATCAGGGACACAAAAACTCACAGGACAAGGATATTTACAATTTTGAATGATGATGGCGCAGTGAATTATACTGATCTTATTAAAAAGTACATTATTTTAAGACCAAAACATGTGAAAATTGAGAAGTTGTTTTTATTCTATAATTGCGGAAGATGTACATGCAATCCGGTTGGCATTAACACATTTGGCCAGATTCCTCGAAAGATCGCCACGTATCTGAAAATTTCGAATGCTACTGAGTATACGGGTCACTCCTTTCGGAGAACATCCGCTACGATTTTAGCAGATAGCGGTGCTGATATTAGAACCCTCAAAAGACATGGAGATTGGAAGAGTGATGCAGTTGCTGAGGGATATATTGCAGATTCGCGAGAAAATAAAAACAAGATTGCCCGAACCCTTGGAGCTGCTAGTGGACAGATTAGCAATGTGTCTTCAACGAGTAATGGTGTTCTTTCTACCGCTAATACATCTATGTCGGGTATCATAATATCAGGAAATTTCAATTGTAGTATTCATATTAATATAAATAAATCTGATTGATCTTTGTGTTTATTTTGTTGTTATGACAACTTTATGGCATTCGTGCCATAAAGTAGGTGTTTATGCATGATTTTCCCTACATTAAAGATGGCATTGTGACGCTAGTCGACGACAAAAGTTATTTTTAGAGATAAAACACAATCATGGGTTTTGATGAAAAAAACCTTTATTTAAATCTTCATAGACATTAAGAAAACAGTATCTTACGTTTAAAACAAAATGAAAGTAAAACAATTCTAAACATGTATTTAAAAAAATTATTACCTAGTCTGAACTGCACATTGAGCAAACCAATTTTTGTTCTTTTTTTCTATGGATTGCACACACAAACTTTTTACAAATGTCACATCTCGTGTTGATTTTTTTGTCACATTTACGTGGACACTGGTAACATCTAGCACGTTTTCTGGCCCCTGCTTCTTGTTGAAGTTCATTTCTGCTTGGTAGGTTTTCGGATAAAATTCCACAATCTTGTAAGGCTCTGCGTACATTTACCTTGTGATTTTTAAATTCGGCTCTTTTTTTCATATTGTTTTTAGCAAGGTCGTCGCCTAATTGTAACAGAAAAAAACGACGGCGCGAGCAATTTTTCTTTTGCCAATCAGGATTTTTTTCGATGTGCAACGCAAATGTGTTTAGACCACCAATATCGACCATATTCATAAAAAGTCTAAAGGGCCAACGAGCTGTTCTTCTCGCACATGAATATTCGCGTATTAGTTTATCGGCATTATCAACCGCACCTTTTGTTGCGTTATATTCTAAAATCATAATCGATTTATTTTTATTTTCGGGGCAAACTTTGTCATCGTCGTGTTGAGTTGAAAGAACGTGAACCATTCTATTTTTTTTAGGAATATATGAAACAATGGCGAGATCTTCAGTAAAGGCAAACATTGATGATTCCGGAGGTCTGGAGGTTATACTAAGCTGGGGCGGTGTATCTGGTTTATTTTTTCTAAGGGTTCCCAGAAGAGTTAATTTTTGTGTCAATAGGTAGTTCGCAAGTGGAACGCTTGTAAAAAAATTATCTGTTGTAATTCCGCGCCAGCTGCCTTTGTATGGTTCTACCAAATCGGATACTACACGATACCCCTGATTTCTTTCTGGTTTCCCAGTTGAAAGCTTTCCCGTGTACACCTGAAGATTACATAAGTATGATGTTTTGACATCTGCAGCTGCCCAGATTTTAACACCGTATCGACCCGGTTTTGATTTTATGTACTGTCTAAACGGACACTTACCCCTAAAGCACACCAACTTCTCGAATTGCCGCCATTTTGTCAACATTTTTTCACTCTTCTCGTGTAGATTTGTCGTCGAATCGTAAAAAACAAGCTATTTGCTCAAATCTGTCTCTAGAAATAGCAGCCGTAAAAAATGATCTACGTATTGAAGTGTCAGTACACCACATTTCTCGAGTAGATTCTTTTCTACACCTTAGTGCACCAGCTTTTAGCAGAATACCTATAAAACTATCTAATTCGCCTTTTTCAACAGGAGTCCACTGTTTCTTCGTGTTTGGGTGTTTTTCATTCCAGTTATTGTAATATCTTGCAGCTTCCTCATTAGTGTAATGACAAATCAAGTTTTTCATTTCTGTAGTAAAAAACAAGTTAAAAAATTCGAGGGGTGTATTTGCCTTGTTACTATATTTGGTAAGACCTGGACGTGCATTTATAATGTTTCTTTTCAGTCTTTTGCTTCTAACAAATGACCGAGTTTTCAACTTCAAACCAGATTTTGCGTTGTAATTTGGCGTTTCGATGTCTTGAACTGTTTCTTGTGGTTCAGGTTCTTGATCTGAATCTTTTTCACTCTGTATCTCTACGTTGTCTTCAATTTCCGAAGCACTTTCTTTCACATCTTCATAGTCTACATCTGATTCTGTCAAATTTTCGAATTCCAGTTCCGAGTCCGAACTCTCTAAATTTAAATTATCTATTAGCGCTTCATGCTCTCGTTGTGTTAGTGGTTTACGCCTTTTTGAAAAGTCCATATTAACCAAAATCTGTAAAAAATATTCACTTTTTTAATATCAAATTTGGTACCACTTAATGCCGATGCGGGGTCGTCGCGAGACCCCACTTACCTAATTGCCTTATAACTCGACACTTTCACAACGGCGGCTTAAACCAAACTAACACGTGTTTTTACAGGTGTTACCAAGCACATATCTTTTTTTTTTTTTTTTTTATTTAGATGCTAATTTACAACTTGCCCTAAGGCTAACGAGCAAATTTGATATAATACTTAATTACTAAACTAAAATTAAATTAACATGTGGAGGGAGTGTCACCCATTGGCGAGTCCCTGAGTATATACTAATATAACAAATTATTAATTAGCAAGGTCTCGCGTTTTGAGTCTTTTTAGTCTACGAATGTTGTTGTCATTGTCTAGCAAGTTTAGCACTAACACATTGGGGTGATCTGATATTCGGTCGATATAGGTAGTTGTACGTCGTTTAACCTCATCTTTGATCCATGGAACTTTTAAGTCATCATGAAGTGATTTGTTGCTAATGTACCATTCTGCGTTGGCCATTGTGCGAAGAGTTTTACTTTGGAATCTTTGTAGAATATCAATGTTTGATGGCTTAGCACAGCCCCAAAGATTTATACCGTACGCCCACACTGGAACCAGAACTGATTTGTACAATAACACTTTATTTTCTAGCGATAATTTGGATTTTTTTCCTAGGAGCCAATACATCTTTTTCACCATAGCGTCCAGTTGTTTCCTCTTATTTGTAATATGGGTTTTCCATGTTAAACGCCTGTCGAGGGTCATACCAAGATATTTTACTTCCTGTTTGATGGGGATCTGTATACCATTTAAGGTTACCGGAGGAGCAGAGTTGTGTTTGGTCGTGAACGTGATAGCTGTCGATTTAGTTTCATTGATTTGTATTCGCCACCGGTGCAACCATTTTTGGATTAGGTCGAGATTACATTGTAGAGCTAACGAAGCATGTACTGGATCCTGATGAGAAGCTAATAACGCTGTATCGTCTGCGAAAGCGGCCATCATTGTGTTGTCGCTGCAAGGTAGGTGGCCTGTGAATATCTGGTATAGGGTAGGTCCCAGAACGCTGCCCTGAGGAACCCCTGCCTTTATTGGGTATAGTCCAGACAGACTTTCGCCGAATTTCACTTGATAGAACCTCTCATTTAGATATGATTTTAAGAGAAGGAAGTATTGGTGTGGAAAGGATCGTTTGATTTTGTAGAGTAGGCCGGGGTGCCAGACTCGGTCGAATGCCTGGCTGACATCAAGGAATACTGCCACACAATATCTTTGTTCTTCAAAGTCCTTTTCGATTACATCTACGACTCTGTGTATTTGTTCTAAGGCAGAGTGTTTTTGGCGAAACCCAAATTGATGTTGTGGAATAATATCTTCTTCTATCATTATGGGTGACATTCTCTTGAGTATTAATCTCTCTAGTACTTTTGACAGTATTGGTAAGAGAGTTATTGGCCTATACGAGGTAGTTTCATGTGCAGGTTTGCCAGGCTTCAATATTAATATTATTTGGCCGAATTTCCATAGTATTGGGAAGTACTGCAATCTCAAGACTGCATTGAAGATCTGCAGTATGCACATTATAGCCTTATGGGGCAGTTCCTTCAGTAGTTTGGCAGTAATTAGATCAAACCCGGGCGCTTTCTTATTGCCCAGATGTTTGATTTCAGTATTGATTTCTTCGGGGGTAAGGGAGTGGATTGGTGGGCTTAATTGTAAAGGTGCTTGGAGATAGTCTTCAATCTCTTGTTCCTCTTCGGGGGTAACAATTGAGGGATGCGGTTGAAATATGGTAGATAGATGCTCTGCAAATAGTGTTGCTTTCTCAACCTCTGTTCTTGCCCAAGAGCCGTCTGCTTTTCTCATTGGTGGGATAGGAGTACGAGTGTTGTTAATAGACTTTGTTGCCTTCCAAAGCGTGTAGTTGCTATCAGCTGAAGGAGATAAGGTGCTAACATATTCGTTAAAGGATTCGTTTTTCCACTCCCTTAGGGCTGTTTTTAATTCTCTAGTTTGCCTATTTAGGTTATTTTTGTCTATAGGATTTCTTGTTTGCTGCCAGATTCGCCTGGCTCTTCTTTTATCCTCGATTTTCGTTTTAATGTAGAGTGGATAGTTTTCAGTAACTCCTGAATTTTCCTGTGCAGGTGGGGTTGAGGCGTAGGCTGCATTTTGAATGTTTTTTGTTAGTAGGTCTACTGCAATGTCAATATCCTCTTCTGTTTTCAAGGAATCCTTAATTTCTGTGGTGCCCGTTAGGTACTCTCTGAACAAGTCCCAGTTAGTGTGGTTGTTGTACAAGGAAGGCTTTTTCTGTTTTGTTATAATGGAGGTGCAGATTGTGACAATTATAGCCGAGTGATCTGAAAGGGGGTCAAAAGACGTTTCTGCTTTGCAGTATCTTGGAGATAATGCTTTAGTAACAAAGAAGTCTACAGCATCAGGTACTTTATTTGGGTCAGACGGCCAGTATGTGGGTTCTCCGGTGCATATATAGTTATAGTTGTGAGCTAGTGCGGCCTTGTGTAATTCGCGTCCTTTGGTGGTAGTTAACCTGGAGCCCCAGATTGGATTCTTGGCGTTGAAGTCACCGCCTGCTAGGAACCTACTACCTAGATTGTTAAAGAAAGCTTCATACTGGTTTTGTTTTACAGAGTGCCGAGGCGGGCTGTATATCGAAGCAACTGTTAGTGGGCCACTAGGACTTATGACGTTGATTATAGTTCCTTGTATATAGTCAGTTACAAATGCTTCCATGACATAGTGAGAAATTTTGTTGTTTATAATGATAGCCGAGCCAGCGTGGGCTGTACCGTCAGGATGGTTAGTGTGATAGGTAGTGTAATTGTGGATGTTGAAGTAGCTGCTTTCCGTAAAGTGGGTTTCTGAGATCAGTAGTATATCGATTTTTTGCTCTTTTAAAAATAATTCCACTATAAGACGATGCTGTGCTAACCCATTTGAATTCCAGGAGGCAACTCGGAGAGAGTCCATTATTGGAGTTTGGTTACTAGCGTGGTGAGCAGATTTATCATCATGCTGTTTTGGCTCATTAGTTGGTTAAACATAGATTCAAACTTAGACAAGAATTGTGACAGTGAGATGTCGTTATTGTTGGTTGTTTGGGTTTGATTGTTGTTGTGGTAATTTGATACGATTTGCGAATAGCTAGGATCATTCACATTAGCAGTATATACACGTTGAGCAGTAATCGGTATAATTAGGCTTCCTTATGCCTTGTGGTCCTGGTGCGGTTGCTGGCTTTCCTCTATTTAGCAGGAGTTGTTGATATATCTGGCAGCCCTTGTAGTTCGCGGGATGTGGTCCTTGGCAAAGAGCGCATTTGGCAGGATCTTCTCTCTTTTTTTTTGCAGGTGGTGGTGCTGTGCTAATCCCCACACTTAACACACAAGTAGGGTTTGGTGCAGTAGCTTTTACTGTGACCATAGGACTGGCACCTGGTACACTGGATGATTGAATTTTTTTTACGTGGCGGCTCGATCGTTATCATTTGATGGTTGATGTGTTTAATTTCATATGCCTTTTTGTTGTTTTCTGCAGGTTCGAGATCAACGAAGAACATCGGCAGTGGCACTTTTGTTACTCGATGTCGTACATTAATGATGTTACGCACCTTGTGACCTTCCTTCTGAAAATTACTTTTGATTTCGTTCATGTCTGCCGTATGGTGAATGTTTCTAAGTACCACTCTGTAGGCTCTGTCTTCCTTGAGCTGGTAGGTGTGGTGAACGATTCCTTCGTCTCTGAGATGTGTGATTAGTTTCCTGTATGAGTCAGGAGTGTTTGTGTTAATTTTAATGGTATTGTTTGATTGGGCTTTTGTGTAAAATTGCTCCACTTCTATTACTTTTGTTAAGTTTTCCATCATTTTAGCGTAGTTTGTTACGCCATATATAAATATGGGGGGAGGTTTAGTATTTTTCTTTTCTACAATTACTTCAGTTGCTTGCGTTGGCGCAATGGTATTATTGTCAGCTAACGCATTGTATTTGTTAGAGGTTGTAGTCGGGTTTTCTATTTTTGAATTTATTACAGATGTAATAAATCGCTTACGTTTTTTAACATGTTGCCAATCGTGTTGTTTATCTGTAGTGCCCTCGTCGGAATCTTCAACGAACATTGGTTGTGTGTTGACAGTAACTTGGGGATTATAGGTTTGACTATTTTCTGGTACGAGTGAGGGCGCATTGGTTGGGGGTGGAAATGCCATTGTGTAACTTGGATATTGTGTTTGTGGTGCACAGGAGTTAATTGGTGCGAACTGCAGATGTTCAGGGTTTTGTGATGATTGCTGTATTCCAAGTACCGGCTGTTGCATGGTGAATGGAATCTGCGATTGCGATTGAGGTAAGTGCATATTTGGGTCGGCACGTTGCATTTTTCGGAGTCGATTTGGTGTCGTATATAAATTGTTAGATTTATGAATTACTTTATAAATTTAAACTTACACATGAGGTGTAATCTCAGCAGCTGGACTGCTGCTATCCGATAGCGCTATCAGTGAGACCACCGCGATACGGATAAGCTGCATCCACTTAACTTAATGTTGTTATTACGCGTTATCACTTGAACTTTTGAGAACTGGAACGACAATTGGTACGTCTTAACGGTATAAAAGCCAAGCGAGAACTAAGCACATATCTTGAGGCGCTGTTGCCAGATTTTTTTTATTCCGCAGATATTGCAGAAAATATAGCGCTGGGGTCCCGCGAAGAACCCTAACAGGCATTTAAAGGTTAAATATTGGATAAAAATTCTTTATTTTAAATTGTTAGTGTTATTTACACGTTAGTTTAACAAAACACGTGTTTGTTACAACAAAATGGAATAACACTAAAACTTGTAAATAAAATGTTAAAACACTTAGATTATACAGAATTCAATGATAAATGTAGATACTTATATACTGTTATTTGTTATTGGTAATTTGATGCCAACCTACATCATTGCTGCAAGAAAAAAGAACTTACACAAAGTTATAAACTGTTAAAAATGAATTTTAAAACAATTTATGTACATACCTACCTAGTAACAAGTAGCGAAATTCATTGAATGAATGTTTTTACAAAGCTACATATGTTTCAGCCACAAGCAAATCTAAAAGTTATTTTGTTAATGATTATATAATATATTTTTAATCTGTTTCGCAAATATGTATACACCCCATCGCTAACAATTATAATCGAAATTCTAAATAGAGGTATCTCAAATAGTTGTTTGCATTTTACAGAAATAAAACTGCCACATAAGCAAAGCTTAATCACTCGCGTAATCACCAATTCTAGACGATTAACTTTTGATCTCGTAAACAGGATATATATATATGTATGTATGTATTATCTGTAACCTCATTTTACCTTGCGGTGTAGAGGCTGATGTTTTATAAGCTTGCGTCTGGTGGTACAATGTTCAACTTGCCCCGTATTCGGGTTATAAAGTTAGAGCGCGCCTTTTGTGCTTTCGCGTAGCAACCATTGTGTGAGGTGTCTTGGTGAAATGTGTTGACCTTGTTACTCTATCTCTTAGATCTGTGGTTCTGAGGAGAGCACAGTTAATTTGGTGCCCAACTATGAATGGTCTCACCGAGCCCGATTCCAATAGCCAAAGCTGCGGAAAAATTCTGGCCTCCGCGGGATTCGAACCGGGGACTTGCTTAATGCAAGTCTAGCGCTTTCCCAACTGCGCTATCCAGCTTCTTGTGAGTAGGATATATGGGTTCTAAGACAATCGATGGTTCTCGTTCAATAAAGCCTTTTAATGTATCTAAGACACTCGCTGAATGGGCTATTTTACAATTTGCGCCCTTTGGATGGGGAGATATAAGGTTGTTGTTTTCTTTTTCTGAATTCTCATATTTCTCCTGTAAAGGGTAACAAAAACAGTTTCCTTCTGTTCTAATTGGATGAAATCCTAACACATTTTTTAAAAGTTACACTTTAAATCTTTTGAGCACAGTGGATTACATCTTACCTGGCAAATGGCTTGCAAATGATTTATTTGGAAAAACTGTTGAAGGACCAACTCTTCGTTTTGCTTCAATATAGCATACTTTATCGATTACCTTTATTTTCTGAATTGGCAGTTCTTGTTGATAAACTGGACATGTTGGTGATCGAGGGGAATGGTTTTCTTCGCAATTTATACATTGCAGGGGTTCAGTACATGGTTCGCCCTCGTGTAATGCCCTACCACAGACACAAATTTATACATTTTGACATTTTTCAGACGTATGTCCAAATCTCTGGCATCGAAAACAGCTCATTGGAGACGGTATATATAGACGCACGCGTAGCGAGTACCGAGCCCGGCGAATTGTTGAAGGTAATCACTACGATTAAACGTAAGTATGTGATTAGCTGTGCCAACAGTTTCCCCGTTCCTTCTAGTTGTTATTCGTTTAACTACTACTACATGTTGCCCTCGTAGTCCTTCTGAGATTTCCCCAATGGAAGAATTCTGGAAATCCGGAGAAAATACCACACCTATAGATGAATTCAATATTCTATGTGAAGTAACCTTTACAAAATAGTCAGATCTAAAAGTCTCTTGCTTTGTTTATTTGCCACAGTTTCCACTAATAACCCATCTTTAGTTTTTCGAATATTTTTTGTTTCTCCAACCAGGCCGTACATTGACTTTGTTATTAAAAATGGACTAATGTTTTGAAAATCACCATCCATTCTCTCAATGACCAGGAACCGAGGTTAGTTACCCATCGTCTTGCTGCTCACAGATTTTTTCTCCAGAGGAGATAATGAGTCCTTTGGTGGTGAAGAGGACTCAACCTCAATAGTATTAAGATGGGGGGGGGGAGTACTATCCCCCATACCATCTTTAGAAGGGGGCCCAGAGCTGGCAGCTAACTCTGTAACATTTAAGATAGAGGAACCCAGATTCTGCCGAGTCTCCATCGTAGAAGAATATATATTTTGAGCCAAAAACAAATAGAATGCACAGAAAACGCAAAGAATTATACAAAAATGAACTTGTATAAATACAACCTTCAATTGTACTTTGAAGTGAGCTCTCTTCTCATTCTCTTTGAATTGTTTTTCTCAAAAATTACTTATTATATATTTTTGATCCATGTTTTGAGTTCTGTTAGCTATATTTAAACAATTTGTTCTTAAGTTAAATATTATGACAATCTTTAAGTAGGTACCTACATATTTTACTATAAATTGAAAATTCATATTATGGAATACACATTTCGGGAATCTGTAATACTCGAACTCCCTGTGGAGAAAACACGTAACAAACCTCATCTCACGAGTTACTTACCGGTTAAGAACTTTCACACAACTTGTTTGGTTCGTGTAATTAATAGGGTTGCTGAAGCTATCATTACACTTGATAAATAACCGATAAGAAAGCTTTTTGCTGTATTTTCACTAAAAATGATTAAAGGTATCAACACAATTTAACGGAATAAATGATGATGATCGTATATTTTCAAATATTTTATATAGGTACGTACGTAAAATTAATGTCATAGACATACAATTAATCATACAGGGTGATTTCTTGAAAACGATCCGCCTGAGATATTTCAGAAACCAAAAGGAAATTAAAAATTTCCGAAAACAGGTCCACTTATATGTCAAGGGGGAAACGGTTTGACCTATGATTCACACTTTTGACGTTTACCCCTGCGCCCCCACGAATACTTTCCCAAAAACTTTAAATGGAATGACCCATCGCGTGGTATCTCAAATGAAAGCTTATCTTATAAGGATTATGGTGATGTGTCACTTGCCCACGTTTTTTATTTTCTCATACATTTTATGAGAAAGTTTATCATTGGCACTTCAGGAGAACGGTAAGCGCTATCGCAACCTAATTTTAATCAGGTAGACGTGGAAAAAAAAGAAAGCAAGCCGTTGACGTTTTGTCTAACAAACTGTCACATTAGTTGATAAGTGGACCTGTTTTCGGAAATTTTTAATTTCCTTTTGGTTTCTGAAATAGTAATTGTTTATTTTGTAGCCGCCTATAATAGCATTAAATCAAGTATAAATACACTACCTATGTTGTTTGCAATACGTGCAATATTTACAATTTTAAAACATTTATAGCTAGAAGTAACAGTTGACATAAATTATCTGCAGAAAACAACATCTAACATTTATTTTGTCCATTTTGCTTGTTGAGGATGTCATTTACGTTTTGTTAAATGTTAACTAGATAAGTAACATTTAAGGGGATTCTTAAATTTTCAAAAAGATAATTGCAATGTTTTTCTTTGTGAACGGCATTTCAAATGTTCAAGTCAATTACTTTGGTAAAAATTCGGTGGACGGTCCGGTCTATTGCGCATGCACAAAAATGTAACAGTGAACATCGACATCGACAGCGGCACCCACAACATTTTGACCTACGCTGATCGTACCATAAACGTTACTTCGCTGGCAGCGCATTGACATTATGTCAAAGACGCAAGTATAACCTGAAAAGTTTGGTATCAGGCTCACTGCCGCCAACCGCATTATATTAATATTATAAACTGTATTCACACTAAGAACAACCATAAAGTTCTCTCGTATGTACTTCTAGCTAAGTTATTTTTGCCTGCTACATTAAAATCACAAATGGAACATCTATAAGACTTTTCAACTGCATGCGGTTTCATATGCAAAACCACTCTGCTTTTAAAAGCGGTTTTGTGTTCTCAGATAGAACAATTGCGGACCTTTTCTTCAGTGTGCATTTTCATGTTTTTGCATTGCTCCTTTTCATTAAGTAGGCAGATCCGGTTTTTTACCATTATGAGTTAAGTAAGAAACTACTTCCGGGATTGGACCATGTCATCATTGAGGTCGAAGAACTCAACGTTTCGCCCACTTTCGTAAGGGGCTTCATCAGGAGGAAAAGCAAAAGAGCACGGTAACTCAACGTGTAAACCACGCCAGAGGTCAAACTCTTCTAACGATCGGAAGGACAAAGGCGAGAATTTATAGGCAAATGCCGTCGTGGTTCAGCAAGTGCCGTCGCGGTTCACTGGCGGTGGGCGGGGCTTAGGAATTAGCACTTTCCACATAGAAAGAAGGGGAAAGCCTTCGTCCCGATTGAGATTGTGTAGGGCGTTTGTAAATCTCAACGGCTTCGCGAATCTTTCTGCTAAAGAAGAATGGGGATTTACAAATAATGGAAGTTTAATCAAAAAGGATCTTATGGGCGGTATCGCGTTGGTGTAAGACGATGATTTTGCTCGAGGATTTGAATACTGTTTTAATGTTTTGGTTTCGAAGAAACTTTCCTACGCGGTCGGTGACTTGGTGGATATAGGGAAGAAAGAATATTGCTGCAGGAGGAGCGAGTTTTGGAGGTTTGGGTGGCTGTGGATGAAGATGGCGATGGATAGCACAGTAACCGTTGTTCCTAAGAGCTTTCCGAATGTGGTTTAATTCAGCGTGGACATTATTGGGTTGGGATATAGAAACAGCCCGTTGTTCAAACCTTTGGAAAGTATAGAATTTTCACTAGGAGAGAGGGCATAAGGAGAAAGATTTATGACCGTCTTAGACCCACTTTGATCCGCAGAGACGTTAATCGATGACATCAAAGAATGAAACTTACGAAGATGAGTCGCAGTTGTCATTTCTAATGTTTTTTGGGCCTGTGTGTAGGTGATTGAATCGAAGAGAGGTCAGTCAAGAAAGCTAAGAGTATTGGACAATTCTAAATGAAGATCTAACAATTGTTTGGAAACGGTATTGAGATCGTACCTCGTTTGAGGAATGCGTTCACGAAGTAAAGCAAGGCTAGCGCAACGAAGGATTTCTCCTTTCAGTCATTAAAAGAGTTTCGCCTTTGGCGTGGTTTACACGTTGAGTTACCGTGCTCCTCTATCTTTTCCATTGCAAAATAGTTTAGCTTTTAGTGTGGTTTACACGTTGAGTTACCGTGCTCTTTTGGGGGAAACTTTGAGTTCTTCGACCTCAATGATGACACGGTCCAATCCCGAAAGTCGTTTGTTACTTAATGACAATGGCCGTAAAAGCCTCCTAAATCATACCATATGCCGACTCGACTATATTCTCTTGCAGTTTTATTTTACAAGTAGGACAGCTACATGATTTTTCTCCAGTATTAATTTTTATATGCTTAAACTAAACTATCTTTGTATACTGCTATATAGTCATACACAGAACAACTTTAGGGTTTCTCTCCTGTATGTTTTATTGTAACATGTAAGCCACAAAATTTCTTTCAGAGTTGGCTAAAATTGACATAAAGCTGATGTCTATTTTTTCTTCCTTGGCTCTCTTTGATGAATCTTTTTTTATCGCCTGTTACAAATAGTACTTTATAGCACTTGCTTATTCAGGACCCTTTCATATTGTTTGTAGTAAACCCAGAAACACCGTCGTGAGATACGTTTGCAAATTGTAGCAATAATTATAAATGGCTGGGACGATTATAAAGACTATTGGCATTAATCTTATCGTTTTCCCATTAACACTCCGTTAGATTACGAAAATCTTATGTCCCTCGACAGTGAATACGCCGGTCATATCAAACTTTATTTTATAGATTAATGATTTACTAATTATAGGTTTAAAGTATAGAGAAGATACTAATAATATGATTATGGCACGGAAAATATTGTTTGCAGTTACTTTTTTCTGGATGCTAGGCATTATCGTGTTATCGAATTTCGTGCCAATTTAAATCATGATATGTACTGATATTTCTATAAAATTAAAACGTAGAAAATGAATAGTAACCGGTCGTAGGAAACCTGTAACTAAACGCGAAAAAGTATAAAGTCGAAGAAATGAAAGAATGTTTAAAATCTATAATATATAAAATCCTAGCTGACACACTAATAGATAATCAGAAAATCTCAATAAAAGTTGCAGACCTCATCCACTAAGACATGGTTTTCCGAAATCCCAACCCCAGGGAGTATAAAAGGGATAAAACTAGTTTTTATTGACTGCGGTTTTATCCGCTTGGCCGGCCGCATAGGAATTGAAATTTGGTTAATGAGCTCCATTTACAAATCGGGTTAGGCCATCTTAAGAGTTCCTGAGAATTCACTCCCTGAAGTTGCTAAATGGGGTAGATGTGTCATTCTAAAAATATCCACATGCCGGAAACTACTGCAGCTAAGAAATTTAAATTCAGCAAATCAGTTTATTTTACAAATCGGGTAAAAGAATTCTGAGTTTTTAGGAATTTACGCCTCTAACGGGTTAAATGGTGTAGTATATTTGTTTTTTTCTAAAGATTGCTATTACGCGGTAACTACTACAGGTAGGAAGTTGAAATTGCGAATCAGTTTCTTTAAGAAATCGGGCCATTTAAAGATTTTTTGAAATTCACTTTCTAAACGTCTTAAATGGGGTAGAAATGTTTTCCTACAGATCGCCACAAAGCGGGAATTACTGCATGTAAGAATTTGAAACTCGTCAAACCATGTATTTCTACAAATCAGAGTTTTTCGGAATTCATCCCTCAAAGAGGTTATGGGATAGATCTGTTTTGCTAAAGATCGCCATTACGCGGTAACTACTGCAGGTAGCTATTTGATAGTCCGATTTTCTACTACGTACTGTAAGAAGGAGGCAGTCATTTTGACCGGCATTAAAACCGAGCTAAGCGCGAGCCTCTGCTAGTACTAATTAAATGTTTACGGGTAGCATATTTGACTTCGCTCGATGCTACAGCGCAGTCCGTGAATGCCAGACTCTGATTGGTCCGGTGTGCGCCGCGCAATGCTTGGTCAGTGCCTCGTTTTCCTTTATGTAGGTAATTCTGTAGGCAATAAGTAAAATGATTGTTCAATAGATCTAATACCTGCTTTTGTTTACACCCGGACTAGCTCTGATACGTATCTACTGTCAACACCTAATTGCAACTTAAAATTGAGTAACATTCCAAAAAGAATATGAACATAATACAATTGAAAACAAAATATAGGTTATAACAAAAATAAATTTTCATAGATCTTTTGAAGTACATCAACACAAACTGCAGCAGCTTTGCAAGAAAATAATATAAGCAACGACTCCAACAAGTATTAAAAAACGACGAAATTCAAAATAACAAATAAGTATAACTACTTATTTATTGTTTCATACAATTCAGCTTAAGTAGTTTCTGAATAGGATGATTTCTTAACACCAAAACAGGGTAAATCTTGTCTGTTCATCTATAGATAGATAGATATTTATTGGTGCTTATATGCAACAAGTGCACTTACGTAAGTCAAAAAAAAAAGATTACAATAAAATTAAAACTAATAAGAATCATCGGTTCAAATTCAAACGTCATTCAAGAAGGACGCGAAGTTGGCGACCAATCAGAGCCCGGCAATCCCGGTCCGCGCTGTGGCATCGAGCGAACTCAAATATGCTTATGGGTAGGTAGATTATTAATCTAGTGCCTCTCCGTACAATTATAAAGTAGGTCTTTTGTACAGGAGTAGATCAATAAGCTAGGTTAGGTAACACGGCGCCGTTGGATTAGTGTTTAGTTTATTAACATAATCGATGTCTTGGTCAGTCGTTGATGTTCGGCATTTACGAAAATTAATCCATGGTGAATGTATTATTTATCTATAGACAATACGGTGAGTACGGAATCCTGTTAATAATTTTACGACATACATTATCTGTAACATAACTTATGTGTGAAAAAATCAGGTTTTATAGCTGTATATTATATTTGGTAGTTTTGGAACATTCAGTATTTATGGTATGTACCCGTGCAATAGAGTGCCAGCATGGCCGAGCGGTTAGGGAACTCAGGCTGCAGTGCCACGATACGGGGTTCAATCCCACATCTGGCAGGTGGCCCACCCAGTCACTTTAAAAATAGGGTACCGAAACCACAGTTGTGTAAGTAGGAAAAGTAAGGTAGTTGTTGAAGGCGTGATACTAGCCACATCACCCAGTACACTGTTAACTGTGTGCGAGATTGACTCGGTCTCCGAAAGAGATATTTCGACAACCCTAACTCGCCTTGTCTCAGGCCATGTTCCTACATAAAATCAAGTGCCTGAACCATACCCGTGCAATATTCGTAAATGCTTAAAATATTTCAATAAGCATGACGAGTATGCCTTTCTATGTTAACATTATATTGGGTAAAATTCAGTATACAACATTTTTCAAATAATGTTACTGCAGGTATAGGTTTGTTCAATAACTAGTTAGTAATAAACATCTTTGACTGAGGCTAGAAGGCAAAACCTGAAAAGCAAATATAGAAAACCGATGTATACATGTTTGGTAATATTCTTGATAAACGCACCACAACTAATGCTAACATCATACTGAAGCATAGCAGTAATAGGTAGCGATCCCTCTGAATTGAGTGATCATCAGTCATCCTGTTGTAATTCGTAAAATACCTGGTTAATTACTTACATAATTAATTTAATTGTATAGCTGTAGGTTAATTATTGCTGAATTGTATTACATATTGATTCGATACTATGCATATTTTATACAAACAAATTTTGTCCTTTGAATTATTTTTCAGCTCACTGCTTTTCAATACATTTTAAAATAAAATAAGCATAATAACCATTGCAAATGCTAGATCTGTAAACATACGTTATGTTATTCAGGGTGTTATAAAAAGACGTGTACAGACTTTGAATGGTTGTAGGGGGCGTTGATATTAGTAATTTGGGTATAGAGATGCATGTCTGCTAAAGCCACATTTCTGTGCTACATGACTGTGAAGTTGTACCTTCTAATACAGTGTGTATTATCTAAATGAAGTAGTATAAATGATGCGGGTGAATCCTTTATAGTCAAAATGATATTAAGCCAATTATACCTGAGTACAAAGGCGCACCGCTGATGACTTACAGCACCTTAAAGGTCAAGATAGAAAACATATGGAAATTAGAAAATCAAGAATGCCTTAACACAGAGTAGGGACTCATATTTGGCACACGTGAGTATCTATTATTGTGGAATATGTCTTCTTGATGGTTCGGAAATTGAAGCACAGACGGTGCTGTTGCAACTAATTAATGCTGTATTTCGTAGCCGCAATATTGTGTCTTACCCTGTATCATTAACATTTTTAGAAATTATTGTAGACCGATTTAATTTACAAATTTTTTTGTCTAATTTTTTTATTATTATTTATATTGTACAGGGTATCCGATCTTTCATGGGATTAAATGGAAATCTCTGTTATTATTGGAGCTAACAGAAAATACTTTACCTAACAACATGCAACACGATGCTAGAAACAGATATTGAACCTCTCTCGTAGTATCTATTTGACCTCAGCTCATTCATTTGTCTTCTTCTCGTTTTATCCTTATACCCATTTATTTTGCAAAATAACAAAAATCAAATTGGGGAATATTAATGCAGTTTCTCTGAAGATTAATATAACCTAATCGGAATTAACGTATTGCTTGTATTTTTGAAGTTCAACGCAAAGGTTTATTTTTTAAAATACAAATCGTAGTTGACGTTGACACTTCCAAATAGCATAGTTTTTTAGTTTTTCAAATACATCGATACACTTTACCATCGTTAACTGTCATAATATAGAAATGATAGTAATTTTTCATATTTAATGTGTGTATCTAGTAAGCCATAATTTGGAGGAAACAACATAGTTTTCAAAGATTTAAAAAGCTAGTAGTTTTCCAGTTTTATGATTTACTGGATGTCACGTCAACGTTAGCGGTGCCATAGAAGTGTCTCATCCTGTACAACTTCTGGATAGCTTCACTGCCTAGACTAGCTCAAATTGTCAGCAATTATGTGCTCGTGAGTAAGGATTAAGAAAAATGGGTCCTACAGTTACTAAATAAAAATAACATTGGTGCCAGTTGCCGTATAGCCAAAACGATAACCTCAACCTAACTAGCAGTCTAAATAAACTTCACTTACCGTTGATGCTTCTGTCTCATAACCACTTATTCAGAAAAATGAAAAGGTACTGTCGTGGTCAATAAATTCGGGCCATTTTTTTTGATCTATTGTGATTAGAACTTTAATAACTAAAACAGAATTTAGTTAACGTATGCCATATTTGAGGTTAGAAGGTCAGGTTAGCCATC
Source organism: Agriotes lineatus (assembly GCA_940337035.1). NCBI lineage: Eukaryota > Metazoa > Arthropoda > Insecta > Coleoptera > Elateridae > Agriotes > Agriotes lineatus. The sequence continues at coordinate 22,530 of CALNHX010009488.1, forward strand.
AGCCTGTGTCCAATAACAAACGAAACCGAACCTAGTAACCTCGAATTTGACATAGATCAACATGACAAACATGTAATGACACTTCATCGCTCTAGTGATTTACTATAAGTCCGAATTAAACAACTTAAATTAAGCCAAAGGTGCCCCAAGAGTTGGCCCGAATTTATAGACCACGACAGTATTGGTAGATTGTATAAAGAAATACTAAAAGTAAAGTTCAAGTACCAAGACTTTAATAAAAAACAACAGACAAGCATGATTATGCGGGGTTCGTTGCATTTAAAATGAACACAAACCGTTATTACTAGGGACCAGATTTAAATGTCCTAAATTTTTCTTATGTGCTCAAAAATGCAAAATATGGATTGTTACAATCAAAAATATGCAGAAACATGTACCTTTTTTTCAATTTTTAATGAATGTTAAACCACATTGTTGAAAAGTAACTACTTGCATCTATTTTTTATTGAAATTTACATACCGCAAACGTTACCGGTTACACTAAATAAAGTAAAAACTTCATATTTATTTTACATTTCAAGTAGAGTCTTTTTCATATTTTTTTATTATTATGCCAGTGACTTGTTTTTAACCGCAAAGTCGTAGTTCTATGAGCCCTCTTTTTCAAAGTTGAGTAGGTGGTTAGTCTTGCCCGTGGAAACTGAGGAAAAGTTCCTTTGTTAGGGGTTGATGACTACCACGCATGGCAGTGTGTGGCTGTGTAGTCATCGGAGATCAACCCCAGTCCGGCTGCCTGAGACTTAAGCATGTAGTTTGCTCGGCCATTCGCTCTCTTTCGAGTAGATTACAATAATTAAAAACTAGAAACAACACCACATTGCACACAGAACAAAAAGCTACAACGGAATATAAAGTTAATAATAGTTATTTATTGCGTAGGGCGGAGTGGTTAATGTTCTTGAATATCTAATATGCATTCCACACTATCCAACAACTCAATAAATACTAAAAAAAACTTAAATTTTGCATTGACAGCTGTGAAAAGTAAAAGTGACAAATTAATTAATAGGAATGAGCTAAAGTAGCAAGAGATCAAATAAATTTATAATTAGAGTTGCCTGTGATTCGTTTTATACGTTTAGCAGCACTGAAATGTATTGTTGGTGCCACTGTCAGTCTATGTCGAATTTAAGGTTAGCAGGCAAGGTTTTTTTTGTTATTTGACAGACTAACACTAAATCCAACCTGCTAATCTTGAATTTGACTGACAATGCCACCAACAGTGTCTTTCTACATTCACTAACTAGTAGATAATATACCACATTACTAATGCATCATCAACATAGTGATAGTGCTATTACAGGTTACAGAATCTAGATTGAAGCGCGGTGAAAATCGGAACTAATGTTAGAATCTAGTAATTTCCAAGTTTCGTATTGGTAACATTTTTGACACCTATCATATTGACATTAAATTCTTAACTTTATTGCTAAATGATACAATAAATCAGAGGCGTACCCAAGATTGTATTATGGCGCATTTCAAAACAGAATTAACAACACACACAAAAATAGTCACTGCGCAAACGAAATTCCTCTATCCACCGCTACTGATTACTTGTCATTTAAAATATAATCAAACTTTTTATGTTTGACAACTTTCCACATATTGCCAATTCATCAAATATCATCACAGCGCTTTTCATGACCTACCTTGAGAGTTGATCTAGTTTTTATAACCTGTATATGGAGGTGTTGGATAATAGCTATTTGTATCACTAGCAGTAGTGTTCCCATATGGTATACTCCATTTATACGCCGTATACTCTCAGGATTTTCTGGGCATACTGCGTATACTCTCAGGCAATTTTGTGAAAACTTGTTGAATAAGCTTAAAAATTAGGCCTAACGTCAAGTCGAACCCTACTTGAACAATTGTCTGCACCAAGGCTGCCAGTGTTTGTAGGATTTATCCCACCACTCCAAAAAAAAACGACGAAAAGAAGATGCATTACGAAAATAATTTTTTGTCAATACATTTAATTAGGTTAATCAATTTTCTATTCAATTTTATATGGAAAAAATAAAAATGTTAACTCATTTGTTGTAATCCCCCCCCCCCCGCGGCTAAGCAACCATAGAAAAAGTCAGGCACACAATGACCGGTAGTATAGTATACCTTCGATAAAATTGATGGGAGCATCACTGATCACTAGGGAGGAAAATGTATCATTCGGTAATGCTCGAGCAGTAATCATCCAAAGGTGGGAATGCTATTGTACTCTAGAGTTATAATAATAATAATAGTAATAATCTTTATTTCACTAACAGGCAGTTATCTAAAACGATACACGAAAAATATACCTAAAATGATAACACATTTTCTAAACTGGCAAACAGTAAAAAATAATTACACTTCTAAATTAGTGAAGAAGAATTTTATTAAATGCTCGAAATATTGCTAACATTGGAGAGTGCAGATGACTGACCGTATTGGGACATGTGTACGTTAGAAACATACCACATGTGCGTGTACGGATATCTGGTATTTTAATATTAATTTGATTATGAAGTACTAGAGCATCCAGAAAATTATTAAATATTTTAAACAAAAATAATAAATTTTGTTCGTGCATTCTATCAGATAATGAATTTAAATTAAAATAGTTTAGTAGAGAAATATAATGGGCATCAGCAACTGGGAAACCAAATTTAAAATTACAGTATTTAAGAATTTTTTTAAACTTTTTCAAGTTGAAGGCTGTATTTTATAAATGGCAGATTCTACACTACAGCGCAATATTCCAATTTAGAGCGAACTAAACTATTAAATAAGATGATTAAACTGTTAACATTCGTAAAATAGTGTGTATGCCTAATTATAATTCCAAGTTGTTTCGCAGCCGATTTTATTAAATAGTCATAATGATTTTAAATTTTAGATTTGAATCATAAATCACCTCCAGATCTTTGCAAGTATCAACACGATTTAGAGATTCTGAGTTCATACTATAATTAAAGTTGAGATTATTAGATTTTCGCGTATATGTCATACGTTGGCATTTGGTAATATTAAAGAGTTTATTGCGTATTGACCATTTATACATGTTATCTAAATAATTTTGAAGATTAATAGAGTCTGTGAAAGATTAAATACATTTATATATCTTTACATCGTCGGCAAAAATTAGTTATATATAGTTATACATATGAACATATAATTTTTTGACACTTACATTTTATGATAAGACTATCTCTTGTATTCAAAAATATTCAAATACAAAAAGTAGAATGCTAGTTGGTTTGTTATCAATCACATTCTCATCCCTCTCTAATGGTAAAGGGAGCCAATGTATTATATTCCCTCTTGCTGCCATTGGAAACCAACAAGGGGACCAAACATCTATTTTCTGTAACAGAAAATCTAACAAGTGACAAAAAATGTCACTTTCGGATCAACATGTCAAAACTAATATTTTTTTACTCACTGTAGAGAAAATCGACTTTTGCACCCTAGTTTTAGGAAACAAAATTGTCAATTTCTAATCAGCGGAGCCAATTTTTATTAACTCCCGACAGGAGGCAATATTTTTTACCTTCCGCATTTGTGTTTATGTCACCATGGATATCACACCAAAGCTTTACAACGTTATGCTCATTTGGAAATTACAGAAAATGTCACCACAGAAATCTAGAGTCAATATAATTATTTCCTAAAGCAAAATTTTTGAAATTTCGCTCTATAGAACGTGCGTTCGAAGAAAAAATCATATATATTGTAATGGTATTAGGCCCACGGCTTGACTCTGCTAGCAGTGCAACATGATGAACAATTCAGTAAGCACAGAGTTGGGGTATTTTATGTGGCTGCAATGAAAGCTTAACATTCAAACAATAAATGCATTGGTAAAGAGATGCCAGTAATAGTAAAGTAATTGAGTAAAAGGAACACAAGGGGCAAAGCTTGTTTTTCACAGGGGTCGAAGTGGACTTTCAAAAACTAAACAATAATTGTGCAAAATGAATAGCCGAACCAAAAGAAAGTAATAGACACAAAAGGATTTGCTATGTGCATGTAAAAGAAGCGTAAATTTCAATTAAGCTAGTCAGTGAAATTTGTGAGGAATCGTAAAAGGTAAAGGAAGCTGGAATAAAATAACAATACGTTGCGAAAGAGCAGTTTTGAAAAGCAGGCAGCAGGACATGGAAAATGAATTTGAAAAGCAAGCAGCATTACATGGAAGAAGCAAATAAGAAGTAATGAACTCTATAAGTAATCAATGCATTAAACGTTAGTGAAAAGCAGAGCAATTAATAAAACGTGTATGTGTGTGGCGCAAAGAAACAATTTAGATTAAGAAATAGACAATATTTTAGTTTGTAAGAAATTTGAAAATGTAAAATTATCTACTCAAACTTATTTCTATTATGTAGGGTAAAGTCGGGTATTATGAGCACCTTAAGCGATTATGGCTGTAGTTTTTATAATTTAAGGTTTCATTTTACAGTGAAGGTTATACAGTATCAGCAAACATTTATTTCTATAAAAAGCACCTTCACTTGGTTGTAATTGCTCAGAATTTTTAAAATCTGGTCGGTAAAGTTTTTATCAAATCTCCCCATAATACCCTCAACTGCGTAAAATATGAGCACCGCTGCGGGCAATTTGAGCATGTGAAAGACGAAAAAATAGTACAACCGATTATAGGAGAAATAACAAAAAAGCTTTTTTTTTTTAAATTTTATAAAAAAAAAATACATAGACTATATATATGTTATATCACATTCATGCGTCAACAATATGCCATTAGCTATGAATATAATATTATTTACAGTATATTGTAATTGTGGTTACAGTTACTACTGAGTTTTAGATTTTCGACAATAAATTGGTAGCTTTGAGAAAACTAAATAAATTGTCAATGTTTTCAGGTGACAACGCCTGCTTTAGATTTCCAGGGATGTTGAAATCTCGCCGTTGTATATCGTACTCCTTACATTCTAGAAATAGGTGCCTTACTGTGATTCGACTGTTGCAGATGTTACAGTGTGGTGGTTGGTCTTTCTTAAAAATGAATGCATGGGTGTAGTTGCAATGCCCGATTCTAAGTCTTCTGAAGATTACTTCTAATGATCGGTGTAAGGGTTTTATGGGTATTGCCAATGTGTGATCCTTAATACTTCTTAACGTGTTGGCTTCTGGTGAAATATTCTGCCATCCGAATTCCCATTGAGATCTTAATAGCCTCTTGTAACAGTTGATCAGGTCTGTATGGATAACCCGGTTCGTTGATGTGTGTTCCATGTTTATAGCTGCTTTGGCTGCATGGTCGGCTGTTTCATTACCTACTATTCCAGTGTGTGATGGCACCCAGAGTAAGTCTATATTCTTTTGGTAATGATTGAATACTTCGTGAATTTCTTTTTGTATTTGAAGTACGTATGGATTATCAGTTTTCTTTTGTCCTATGGAATACAGTGAACTCAGTGAGTCAGTGCAAATGAGGATGTTTGCTGTGTCTACGGTTTTGCCGTATTGAAGCGCTTTTAGGATGGCATATAATTCTGCGTTGTAAACAGAGCAGATCGTCGGGAGTTTGTATGTTCTCTGAATGTTCCCATGAATAAATGCACAACCGGTATTGCAGTCATTTTGTGATCCGTCGGTGTATATGTGGACGTGTTTGGTGTAGTGATTTGTAATAGCTTCTTTAAATTCATTTTTTATAATTAGATGGTGTGTTTCTGATTTGGAGATTTCACCTAGTTTAATGTCGATGTTTGGTTTCTTTATTATCCAAGGAGGTATATCTTTGTCTACTTTTTGTTCAACTGGCGGGAGGGGGAGTTTATATTTTATTATTAGGTTGTGGTATCTGATTCGAATGGGTTGTGGAAGTTTGGTTTTTAGGTGGTATAGATTTTGGTATTTAGGTTTATGAACGAGATTATGTATGAAGTTGTGAGGATTGAAAAGCGTTTTAGTGCCGTATGTTAATAATTGTTGCTGCCTCCTGTATGATGGGGGCAGCTGTCCAGATTCGCTGTAGAGATTGACTATGGGGCTGGTTCTAAATGCCCCCATAATAATACGGAGTCCTTCGTTGTAGGTGCTGTCGATCATTTTTAGGACCGTAGGTTTTGCACTGCTATAAATTATACTACCATAGTCAAGCTTTGAGCAAACGATTGTTTGGAAAACCTTCAAAAGGGTTTTTGAATCAGATCCCCATATGTGATGTCCTATTGTTTTAAGTAATTGAATCGATCTTTTAACTTTGTTTTTTAGGGACTTAATGTGTGGTGTCCAAGTCAGTCGATTGTCGAATATTATTCCTAGGTATTTTATATGTTCTGAGTATGTTAATATTTCAGGTTTTATTGTTTGTGATTTTGAACGGTTGAAATTGATGCATTTGGTTTTCGATGTTGAGAATGTAAATCCATGTTCTATGGTCCATTTTTCTAGTCGATTAATTGTTCGTTGTAATTTTTCTTTTATTTCTAAAATATTTTTATTTCTGTAGTACACTACTAAATCATCAGCGAATATTTGAGCTTGCACTGGTGATTTAACGTTTTCTTTTATTATGTCATTTATGGCTACTAGGAATAATGTTACACTCAATACTGACCCTTGAGGTATACCGTTTTCTTGCTTATTAGATTGTGAGAACTGGTTTCCTACTCGTACTTTGAACGTTCTGTCATAAAGAAAGTTTTTGATGAAATATAGCATATTTCCACCGATGTTCCATTTGCTCAAAGTTTCTATGATGTGGTGTTTCCAGGTTCTATCATAAGCCTTTTCTAAGTCGAAGAAAACTGCTATCGTGCTTTCTCCAAGGATAAATCCGTCTTGGATATATGTCGAAAGATCAACGAGTGGTTCCATTGTGGAATGGTTTTTCCGGAACCCACTTTGGTGCGTTTCGATAAGTTTTTCTTTCTCTAGATGCCACATTAAGCGATCACTGACTATTTTTTCCAGGGTTTTACATATGCAGCTGGTTAACGCTATGGGTCGGTAGCTTTCTGTATTTGTTTTACTTTTATTTGGTTTCAGCAAAGGTAATATCATAGATTCCCTCCAATTTTGTGGAAATATTCTTTCTTTCCATATTCTGTTAAAAATTCTTAGTAGGTGTATTTTTCCTAACTCGGGTAGGTTTTTGAGGAATTTATAGGGTATATTGTCTGGTCCGGGGCTGGTACTACGGGTGTTATTTAAGACTGTTTGCAGTTCTTGGTAGCTGATTGACGTATTGTAGATTGAGTCGTCAGTGTCGTCGATTAAGAGTTCTTCACTTTCTGCTTTTTCTTTTATTTCTTGGAAGTTTTTGTTGTAGTTGGATGTGCGTGACATTTTGCTGAAATGAGTAGCTAGGTAATTTGCGATATTTTCTGGATTGGTGAAAGTGTTGTTGTTGTACTTAATGGCTGGAATGTTAAAAGTGGTGGAAATTCCTTTTATTCTAGAAATTTTGGTCCAAATATCTTTGTCGGGAGTGGTCGAATTTATTGTAGCGACATAGGCTTTCCATGAATTTGTTTTGCTTTGCCTTAAGGTTTTTTTGGATTGTGCCCGGATTTTCTTGAATGCTATTAGGTTTTCTAGGGTTTGATGCCTTTTGTAGTAATTGTACGCCTGCTTTTTTTTGTTGTATTATTTGGGAGCATTCGTGATTCCACCATGGTACGTAATATTTGTTAAATATTGTTCTTTTTTTGGGTATGGATGCGTCAGCTGCACTTTTTATTATGTGTGTAAAGTATTTTACCATATCGTCTATATTGCTTGAGTAATTGTTGGTGTTTAGTCTGCTCTGTATTAGGTCTGAAAATGTATTCCAGTTTCCTCGTTCTATGTTCCATTTGGGTGTTGTGATTGTGACATTGGGGAATTTTGTAGCCAGGGAAATTGTTATAGGAAAGTGATCGCTGCCAAATAGGTCTTCCATTGGTTGCCAGGATAGGAGAGGACAGAGTTTTGGATGTGAAAATGTTAGGTCTATGTGTGAATAATTGCCTGTAGCTAGGTTTATGTGTGTTGGACGGTTATCGTTTAGAAGGATTAGGTCAGATTGATTTAAGATTTCTTCGACTGCTTTTCCTCTTGTGTCTGTTTTTTCTGATCCCCATAATGTGTTGTGAGCGTTTAAATCTCCTACGATTATGAATGGCGATGGTAGTTGATCAATCAGCTGTTCTAGATCATTTTTGATTAATGTTTTGCTATTAGCAATATACAGGGTGTTTCATTAATAATTGGAAATATTTTAACTGTAGAACCCTGGGCTCAAAATATTAATATTTAACCCAAATCACTTAGATAAAATGTCGCTCCTTACTAAGATATAGGGCGTTTTATTTAAAAATTTAAAAATGATTTTACTCCATTACTTTAAAACTATTTGACGTATCCGTATCATATTTGGCAGGAAGTGTAGACACTGTAAACCATGCTAAATTATGTTAAATAAACGTTTGTGGTTACTACCAGAGGCGTACAACAGGGGCAAGTGATTGGTTGACCCCTCCCAAATTCTACGCCACTGGCGGAATTGCCATTTTAGCACACTTTTTCGATTCTCCAATACTTTTTATGTACATAACACTCTTCCTTCGTAACGCTAGTCATTATTTTTCGAGATATTTAATGTTAAACATAAAGCTGAACAGTTATTTTGATTTTAATGTGTATTAATTATGTCGGTGTTTTTTGTCATAAGATTGCATTTATTACGCAAATGAAACTTTAATCCGTATTAACAAAAAAACATAATGTTATTTAATGAAATTTATTGAAACGAATACGTAGATGCATTCAATATAAAAACAAATTGTGGTTTTGTTGTACCCAATGTAAATAAAAGAACAATTTTAATAACACAAAAATAGCAAAAACCTTTTATAATAAATGTTCAATGTGACCCCCGTTTACCTCAATAAGTTTATCAATTCTTTTCCTAAACGATCTTCTAACTTTAAAAAATATGTTTGGCTGATTGGCAATAAAATTAGCGGAATTTACTATTTGCTGCCATAGTTCTTGACGATTATTTATTTTTTGTGAGTATACCAGCGAGTTTTTGTTAATACAGATTAAAGTTTCATTTGCGTAATAAATGCAATCTTATGACAAAAAACACCCACATAATTAATACACATTAAAATCAAAATAACTGTTCACCTTTATGTTTAACTTTAAATATCTCGAAAAATAATGACTTTATCATTACGAAGGAAGAGTATGTTATTTATGTAGAAAGTATTGAAGAATCTAAAAAGTGTGCTAAAATGGCAATTCCGCCAGTGGCGTAGAATTTGGGTAGGGTCAACCAATCACTTGCCCCTGTCGTACGCCTCTGGTAGTAGCCAGAAACGTTTATTTAACATAATTTAGTATGGTTTACAGTGTCTACACTTCCTGCCAAATATGATACGGATACGTAAAATAGTTTTAAAGTAATGGAAAAAAATCACTTTTAAATTTTTAAATAAAACACCCTATATCTCAGTAAGGAGCCACGTTTTATCTAATTGATTTTAGTTAAATATTAATATTTTGAGCCCAGGATTCTACAGTTAAAATATTTCCAATTATTAATGAAACACCCTGTATATATTACAAAGGGTAAATTGTGTGGAATTAAAAGATGTTTTTATAGCTACGGCTTCAATGTTGGTGGTAAGTATGATTTCTTCGGCAAAAATTTCGTTCTTTGTAAATATACAAACTCCGCCACTGGCATGTTGAGTAGATGTGCGATCTTTTCGGAATAGGTTGTATTTATTAATTTTTGGTGTGTGATTTGCTTTAAAGTTGGTTTCCTGTAGACAAATTACGTGAGGTTGCTTTTCTTGAATTAGGTTTTGCAGTTCTGGTAAGTGTGTTCGAAAACTGTTACAATTCCACTGTATTAAATATGTCGATGTATCCATAGTTAATAGCAAGAATGAGAAGAGGAGTATGAGTCGTCCATTTCGTTGTGAAGGGATTTTTGCAAGTTGTTAGTTACTCTTGTGAATCTGTATTTTATCTTTTTATGGTTTAGTAGAATGTATATATCCTGTAGATTGGCAATTAGATCTTCTACATCATTTGTGAACTTCTTTGCAACTTCCAGAGGATTTTTGGCTCTACACACTTCTTGGAAAAATATTTTAAAATCACCATATGTGTAATTGTACCTACTTATTTGGATCTTCCGTTAAAACTTTTTGAATTGGGGCTAGCATTTCCTCTAAAGAGGGTTGATCTGGTGTCTCTGCTATTTTTGGTTTTTTGGAAGGTTTTCGGAAGGTGGTATCGAGTGATTCAGCCTCATTTTGTAGTTCATCAGTATACTTATTTTGTGAAGTTATTACGTTGTCAGGTTGTTCTTCCATCATGTTAATATCTGGATTGGTTACTTCTGGTGAAGGTTCAGTGCTTGTTGGTAGGGGGCGTTTGTTTATAGTTTCAGTTAAGTTAACCCTTAAATTAACTCGACAGTTAATGGAGCGATGGCCTGATTGTTTACATAAGAAGCATTTCATGTCGTCTTGTTGGAGAAAAATTCGATAGTTGTCGCCTTCGTAATGAATCAGCAATGAATTTGGTATTAGAATGTTTGCTTCCGGCAAGAAGAATACCGAACGTTGAAAACTAATTATATGCATATACTCTGTTTCCGATAAACCAGCTTTAATAAAGTTAACTGAGGATGTTAATTTTAATCCTATATCTTTCAGTGATTTTTCGATGAATTCGTGTGGTATCGATGGGCATACATTAGATATTATTAACTTTGTGGAAGGTGTTATCATGTTCCTGACATTTATTTCGTGTCCTGATACATTTATCATGCTACGTTCTTGTATAAAGTCGTTCACTAAAGCTTTGCTGGATAAATAAATACATATTCTGCCATTGGACAGCCGTGAAGCAGCTATTATGTTTTTTGGCCCAACAATGTTTCCAACTGATTATATATATTCTTTAAGTTGTAAGCCCTCTGTAGAATTTAATATAATTGCCTGGTCTTTTTGGGGGTAGTGGAAAGTAGGATTTTTTTGAATTGCGGTGGAATACGATCGGGATAAGTCTGTATTTATATTTGCGTGAGGGTATGGAGTAGTAGACGAGGAACCGCTTTGGCTGGGGGTTTTATTCTGTGTGGGATTAGACATCTTATTAAAGGTCTGGACACACATTCCCGGACCGTGCCAGGGCCGGAGGACGGCCGGGTGACGGCCGTCACCCGTGAATGAATTCCACAATGAAATTAAATGCATCTGTTCACACATCACCGTGCCATGTCCGGGCGCCGTCACCGGACCGGGCCCGGGCCGGGTGATAATAGTTTTGCTTACTTTTTGACGGTGACGGTCCGGTCTCGGTGGTAGATTAGATCTGCTTTCAGACAAGTTTTAGCGTTTGGAAAATACTTAGTGGGTGTATTTTGATCGCAGCATTTGAAAACTTTATAATTCATTGTTTATATACGGCGTGAATATAGACATAGAACGACTGATAGAGGAGGTTTGAAAGTTTACGGTACTCTATAAGCCTATAACCAAGCTAATGAACAGTACAGAAATGCAGAGTACAAGGACAGAGTTTGGAAGAAAATTGAGACAATATTCCCGTATATTTTTAACCGATCACGTCAAAGATTTCGAAGCAGACTGACAAAACTTCAGAGTCCCACAGTCCGGAACACGGCCGGCACACGGACATGTGTGGTTTCTAGATGAACGGACCGAGACATAACCGGGTGACGGCCGTGCTCCGGTCCTGACACGGTCCGGGAATGTGTGTCCCGACCTTAATTAAGATTAACTGTTGGGATGTCACGCCGGCTTATGCGGCTAAAATGAGATATTTTGGTACCCAAGTAGACGGTGTATTAGTTATTTACAATTTATAAGTAAAAATAAAGTCAATGCACTTGCCGATTAGAACAGCTGGTTGTTTATCTGCACGAGACCGCACTGTCTTGAATTCGACTTGCCAGGAACACGGTCAGAGTGCAACTCAAAAAAAAAAACTTTTGTATATTGTATATTACGATACTAATACAAGAACAAATAACGTAATATTTAAAAAAACAAACAAAATTAACAGTAATACTTGGACATTACGACTATGAAAATCCAAAAAAGAGCAAAATAAAATAAACAGTAGTTTATCTATTAGTTAAAAACATATCAGGTGGGTACGTCATACTATTCATTGTACCTGCTGACATAAATCACAGATATAATTTCGTTTTCAAGTCAACACCTGCGCAATCTGTTTGTGCCCATTGTTGGGATGTCATGAAACGGATCAAATTCCCCCTGGTAATCAATTCTCTTTACTGTTGTTTCGTCAACACAGGTTTTCGTCTTACTCTCTTCTTTTAATGAAAAGGCTGACCTGAGCGGGCCTTCTCTAAATACCGTCGTACAGTCTGATGAGACACATCCAAAATTTTCTTTTCCAAAACTGCCCTTATTGCATTTTTATTTGCACATCTGACCAGAGGGAGCGTATGTTCGCCATTTTTAGTCTAAAATATCGAAATAAGCTACATGTATATGTGGGAAAAATGAGCACATGAGGGTAATTTGAGCAGCCCCCATGCTCATATTGCACTCAACGACCATTTTTTACAAAAGCGAAGTTATAAAAGCACCATGCTATAAACAAAAGGTACTGACCTTAATAACATACGACGTAATAGCCGATAATTATGCAAAAGTAGTATTAGTTGAAACGTCTGACTATATTTCACAAACCAACTGCAAAACACGTAAACAAAGTCACTTATCTTGTACTGTTGCCGCTAAATCACTATGTATCCGTTTTGGGGTAACTAGGCCTATTCTGCTGATGTGTGCGTAGACTAACAATGCGTAGTGTACATGAATATGGACAAGTGTCGCTACGGTTCAGCTTCTTAAGTGAGATTTGTAAGGTGTTCATATTACCTGATATGCTCATGATACCCGACATTACCCTACTAAAATTCATCAAAACTTATTTCCGTTAGCATAGTAACTATAGCAACGAGATTTGTTTTTGTTTTAAATAACGGAAAACACAAGGAGAACAAAAGAATAATTATTAAGCTTGACATTGTGAAATTTGTACTCCATAATTAAAGTTTTAATATAATAAATGAGCATTTTGAAACCTGGAAAGTATATTATTGTGTTGTGCACGTGTCAAAGTTCATATGGGAATGTACAAACATTCCCATATGAGGTTTCCGCAACATAAAAATAAATTTTGCTCCGCGAGCATCTCCGACGACTTCGGCAGCCGTTCAGTTCGGGATCCTGATATTCAATTCTGGCCAAGATAAGGGTCCAGAGCCAGGGGTCTTCACTGCTACCCATCGGACAGGACTACAGGAGTGCAACCGCTAGCATCAACACCAGAGAAGGCCGTTCCAGAGGCAGATACCAACTGGGGTCATCTCCGAACATTGCGGCAGCTACCACCGATTAGTAAAGGTAGGAAATTTGCCTAAAATAACAGTGTTATCGTGCGGAATTCGAGAGGCATACAAGAATAGGCTGTACTGAAGAGGATACAAGCTTGTTCAGGGCTCCACCGAAGGCGCATTTCGAAAAATAAGCAATGCGTCCCAAATTTTGAGGTTATGCGAAGGTATCGAAGCGTCTGGTTAAAAGAATTGCAAAATTTAAGACGGCGTCCATCTGAAGTCACGAAATAAATACCTGCCTGAAACAAAAGATGTTATTTGCCGACAAAGCGCGAAGATTTGAATAAATACCTTACGAATGTTCATAATTTTGCTCATTTTAACGTAAACACCGCTGACTGCACGACATAAACCATTTTGTGGAATTTTTGACAGATTGGTAGACATTTAACTACCGCGTATTTGAACTAATTCCAGTGTACAGTACCGTATCAGACAAATTCTAAATTATAACCTACTAGGAACTTACCCTGGGATTAAAGAGTTATTGTTCTACTGAGCTAGCCTATTTTTCCAAACTAATTGCAGCCAAATAAAATATTGAAAAGGGCATACAACTATTTATTTTGTGCAGTAAATTAGTACGGGTCACATTTTAACCAGCCTAATAAAATGACAGGCAACGTTCAAACACAATAATAACATTAAACAGAGGATTTTGCTCTAAATTATATAACAATTAAATGAATTAATAATATAGCAAATTGTAGGTGCCCCAAAGTGGAGCCTTTGCAATATATCATTGGAGCAAAAGTTTATTTCCTCCCTTGTACGTTTAATGTCCTCCGCTAATTAAATTCACACGTGGGGGGAAATGAATACCTTTTCTCCCTAGCGATATAAATAGCTATTCTGTGTCAAAATTTATAGAAATGTATTGCAATAATTAAGGAACACTATCTTATTCAAACTATCATGGGAAAAGTTGTTTTTATATTAGAACATTTTTATATATTGAAAATGGCTGCTTGGAAATATACGATATAAGGGGAAGAAATTTCAAGTTGACAAGATCTGATGAAGCAAAACTTATCCAAAGACTGACCTCTAATTATTAAATTGTAAATTTGATTTGTTTAAACTTTACATGGGTTTCTTTGAAGTATAATTGCTAGTTTAGTTTGATGTTTTACATCCATGGAGCCTGGAACTGACATCAACTTTTCTTGAGTTCTTTCTATACTGATGAAAGAATTGGAAAGCTGGAAATGTTTGTTTCCAATTCATTTATTAGGAATGATAAAGTATAGTGTACAACTAGTGTTGAAAATAGCAGTTTTCACACGAGTGAAGGAGTTTGGTGATCACAAGCCACAGACCCAGGTCAGGTTTATGCATTATCAAATTATTACTTGTGATGGTTGATTAGTACAATGAAAATTACTTAAAAATATTATGATCTTTCTACAACTGTCAACATCAAAAATTTATGAAAGTGAAAAGCAGTCTAATGATATCTGTTACACATATTATTATTTCAAATATCGACAATATAGGGTAAGTAGTTCCGTCAAATATGTAATTCACTCACTATTAAAGACTTATTTTCTTTAGATCTTTTAACATATATCTTTTAAGCTCACTGAAGCACTCCACTCAGCATCTCAGTCAAATCAACCCAAGCAGTCCACCTCCTGATACTCTGGAACCCCCATTTAAAAACGGCTCCGTAACTAATTGTAACAGCTTCCGTTGTTGATCGCTTCCCATACAGTTCCAATGTAGACACCACCACTGCAAGCTCCCAGTCTACAGGAATCGTCTTACTTGCAACAGTCACCAAGCTATCAGCAATCCAAACTGCCTTCAAGTCCAATGTAAACTCCCAGTCTATAGGAATCACCTTACTTCCAACAGCGACCACAATGCCCTTTATCCAATTCTTACAGGACACGTCAGACGTCCAACAAGAACCTTGATGCTACCCACATCAAAATCCAGCTTAGATGCAGAAATCCATTTGATTACAAGCTCGTCCAAGTCCAACAGAATATTCATATGCAGTGTGCATCCAATTCCAAGTGTAGATGTATTTACCTGACAGCAACTCCCATGAAGTTGCAAATCAAACAGGATACCCAATAGTGACTCTTATGCAGTTTATCCAAATCCTCTGCAGATTTTATTAATCCATGAAGACTATTTTATCGTTTTTAGCTGTTCTCTTTGTTCCCTGTACCCTTTGTAACCTTATTCATTATTCAGTTTTTTTTAAATTTATTTTATTCTTCGTCTCGTTCATTTTTATTAATCACACCCTTTAATAGATCAATCAGATAATAAAAATAATTTAATTAAAGGGTTTTTAATTATTTAAATTTACGATTACCGAAAATACATTTTACATTTTTGAAAAAAAAAATGTTTTATATCCCCATTTCCCCTAGCAATAATTATACCAATTTTTTTACAACCTTACATTCCTGGATACATTTCAATGCAGTTTATTTTACTTTGAAATTTTTATAAGTGACTAACTAATCATTTGAGTCTGCCTTTCACTTGAATTCAAGCTATCTTATGGCTTATTCTGATTGCAATTTAATATAAATTATGATCTAAATTCTGATATTACTAAACAGTTATCTTTACTTCTTCTTCTTCTTCTTCTCGTCTTCTCATTTACCGTCGGACACGGTGTTGAGGAGTTTTACACATTCACAATTTCTACCCTATGTCATTTCAAGTCACTATTATTGCACGTTTGATTACACTTTTATTTGTCACTTTTGCACATTTTTTCCCACTTCTTTCTGTTCTTTGCAGTCTCTTTTGCTTCCCTCCAGTTTAGTCCTCTTTCATTAACAATCTCTGCCATTTTCTTGTTCCACGTCATATTGGGGCGACCTCTGGGTTTTCTTCCCTCTGGCTTTGCTTCCCAGATCTTTTTTAGTTCTCTCTCATTTGGCATTCTGAACAGATGTCCTAACCACCTCAGTTGGTTTGTTTCAATTTTCCCTTCTAGCGGTTTTATCTGCAGCCTTTTTCTGATTTCGGAGTTTCTTAGTGGGTCCCACTTGGTTACTCCTTCAATTCTTCTTAGCACACGCATTTCGCACGCTTGTAATCTTTGTTTTTGCCTTTTACTTAATACCCATGATTCGCTGCTGTACGTGAGGGAAGGGAGGTAGATAGCACTGTATACTCTAATTTTTGCTTTCTTGGAGATTTCCTTCTTGGATATTATTTCTTTGTTCAGAGCATAGTATATTTTCGTTGCTGCTTGTATCCTGTTATTTATTTCCTGTTCGTTCCCTCCGTTGCTACTAATTGTGGTTCCTAGGTATTGGAAGGTTTCCACTTGTTTTAATTCTTCGTTGTCAAGTGTTATATGGATAGTTCTAGGGGACTTTGACGCGTGCATTACTACCGTCTTCTCTTTGCTGATTGACATGTTTCTTTTAGCAAAAGCCTGGTGCCAAATTTCTACCTTTCTCTGCAGTTCCCTTTCCGAACTGGCTATTATTGCTATGTCATCCGCAAACAGAAATTCTGTTACCCTAACGGGTATCAATTTCTGTACCCTATATGTGTTCCTTGTGTTTGGTCTCCTACTTCTTTTGTTATTTCATCAAGTAGGGCGATAAACAGGAGAGGGCTTATTACTCCACCCTGTCGGACGCCTTCGTGAGTGGTGAACTCTTTTGAATTTCCATTGCTAGTTCTTACGTAATTTCTCGTATTGTTGTAGATACTTTTAATAGCTTGGATTAGATTTCCCTCTACTCCTTTCTTCTTCAAGGCTTCCCATATTTGGTCTCTGGGCACTGAGTCGAACGCTTTTACAAGATCCACGAAACAGACGTAGAGATCTTTTCCGTATGTTAATTTCTTTTCTATCGTTTGTTTTAGCCCAAAAATGGCGTCATGCGTACTTCTACCACCTCTAAAGCCACTTTGGGCTTCTGCTATTTTTGTATCGATGGATTTTCGTAGTCTCTGCTCAAGTATACGCTCATAAACTTTTCCTGGAACACTCAATAGTGCGATCCCTCGGTAATTCTCGCAGCATCTGCTATCCCCCTTTTTATGTATTGGTAAGATAATTGCTACCTCCCATTCTTTTGGTATTCTTTTTTCTTTCCAAGCTAGTTGAATAACTGTGTGCAATTGCTTCACCCCTGCCTCACCCATGTATTTTATCATTTCTGGTTTTAGTTTGTCATGTCCTGCAGCTTTAAACCCCTTCAATCTTTTAATTGCTTCCTCCACTTCCCTTAAGCTAATCTCCTCTTCCTGTGGCACTCCTTCGTCCCATATTGCTTCCTCAGGTTGCTCTTGCACCAGGTGTCGCTGTGTCCCCCCCAGTAATTCCTGAAAGTACTCTCTCCATCTTCTAATTTTGTCCTCCTCTCTTGAGAGGATCTCACCGTTTTTGTCTTTTAATTGTCGCAGCGGGTTTTTCTTGTTTCTCCTCAGTCCTCTAATCATCTTGAAGAAGCGCTTCTGGTTGTCTTTGAAGGTGTTCTCGGTTTCCAGTCCAAAGTGTTCCCACTCTGCTGTTTTTGCTTGTGCTACTAAAAGTTTCGTGTATTTCCTTTGTTCTTTGTACCGTTCGTAATCCTCTTTGCTTTTATTTTGTAGGTACTTCTTCCAGCGTTCTTTCTTCTTTTTCACTTCTTTTTTGATGTCTTCGTTCCACCAGCTGGTTTGCTTTCTCTTGCCCTCACTCCTTGAGGTGCCGCACACTTTTTCCGCTGCTGTAAGGATTAATTCCTTGAAGCATTTCCATGCTGCTTCTAGGTCTTGCTCGACGATGCCTGTTTGACTTTTCTGCATCACTTCGTCGCTGAACTTCCGCTGCGTTTCCCTGTTTCGTAATTTACTCGAGTTGATATTTGGAGGGGGTTTCTTTCCTTTGTAGCAGTTACTGTCTTTTGTGATTTCGTCTCTTTTCATTTCCATCACCAATAAGAAGTGGTCGGTGCTCAATTCGTGCCCTCTTTTAACTCTGACATCTTTAACTTTACCTTTACTGGTTCTTTGTATTATTACATAGTCTATTATCGACTTTTCTCCTTTGCTTGGTTCCCAACGGGTATATTTATGGATTTCTTTGTGTTTGTAAAAGGTGTTTGCGATTAACATGTCATTGTCTATGCAAAACTCAATCAGTCTCGTACCGTTGTTGTTCTCCGCTGCTTCTCCATACGTACCAATTACATTGTTGTGTCTCTGCGCTTTATTTCCTACTCTACAGTTCAGATCTCCGAGGATCACTATTTCTCCTTTGCACTTTTCTAATGTTTCTTCTAGGAGCTCCCAAAACTTGGTTTTTATTTCCGCTTTCTCACAGTCGTTTGGCCCATATGCAATTATAATTGTTACTGAGTGGGACGTTGTTATTTTTATTTCCATGAGCATTATTCTCTCCGAGAGGAATTCCCATTTCTCAATATTGTTTGCAGTTGCTTCCCTTATTATGCAGCCCACTCCTTCTGCTGCCCTCTTGTCCATGCTTACACCACTGAAGAACAATAGGTTTTCTCCTTCTAATTTCTGTATTCCTTGCCCTTTTTTTTTTTGGTCTCGGTTAACGCAATTAGTTCTAATTTTGATTTCTCGAATTCCTGTTCTAGCTCTTTCTCTTTTCCTCTTAACCCTCTGACGTTCCATGTACCAATTTTCCAAGTAGGTTTCTCTCTCCCCTTGCTGTATTTTCTTCTCCTTCTGTTTGTTCTGATCTCAAATTTCTCTATCCTTGATCTCCAGTTTTTCTTCAGTTTTTCATAGCTTTCCTCTTGTTGTAGCAGTATGAGTTCCTCCACGGCATACTTCAGTTTTGCTCTACTACTGCACATTTCTTGGTTTTGGATCTTCCTCTGAAGTTCTGCTAGTTTTTTGCGCAGTAAAATTCTTTCTGAGTCTATTTGCTCTGCCCTTTGCCCCAATTCCGCCCTTAGTTTACACACTTCTGATATATTTCTCTGTAATTCTAGCTGTAATTCCGATTTGTGTGACTGCGTTTCCTTTTGTATAAGCTGGATTGCCTCTATCATCGTCTGCAATTCGCTTACACTTTCTGTGAAATCCATTTCGTCACTTAATTCCCCCGTGTGTAGGCATTGCTTTAGCGGCTTTATGCTGTTTATATTGTCTTTAAAAATGGGCCAATCACCGCGCTCTTGGTCGAGGCCGTGGCCGTGACGAATACTATATACGGTAATCGGCGACTTTGACCTCAACGGGTGACAATTTCCGCCGTCTTTTGTTGGCTTTTCGTTTTAGTTAATTTGTTTACGCACTGCAATCGTTTTTGGTTGTATGCAACTCACTCACTTTCTTACGCTGTACACTTTCCCACTATTTAAATGCACTGTACTTTTATTGAAAAGCGTTTTACGATAGCGCGAGTCGAGGCCGCATTTGACGGTTACTCGTCGTCGTCCTCCAAGCATTTCCTCGTCCTCCAAGCATTTCTTCTCATATCTTTACTAAATCAAATATTATTCAACTCACATGCCACAACCTTTCTGATAAAATACTGACCACTTGACAGTATTTGTATTCAATCTCTTATTCATTAAATAAATCTCAAATATTTATATTGTTCTTTTACTACATAAATGCACCCCTGTACATTTTAATTATTAATTTAATTTATGCTTCCATAAATAATCTCATACCTAGGAATACTTTCATAAATAATTAGCAGTCTTAAGATACTACCACAACAATATACAGTTTATTGGGTCGAAAATCTTTAAAGAAAGGGCTATAAGTTGGGGCCTTTTTTATAAATCGGACGGTATGTGGCAGTAAATTTCACTTCTTATTTTTATTTGTAAACTTAAAAGGACTTAACGAATTATTATATAATATTCAAATTGAAATACAAATGTTGTATCTAAGATATCTCTAAATATGCTTTTTGAAATTGTCAACGCAACCTGCGTTTTTTTTTTAAATTTGCTGTGGGTAAGACACAAAACATAATATTCAAGTATGACTTTCATACCATATCACTTTTTAGCTATATTGAAACAAGCGTGGCCATAAATTTAATGAGAATGAATTATACAGCCTTATGTTCAGAGTTTTTATAGATAATCTTAATAACCTGCTTGGGCATAATTACTTTTTGTGTACAATGTCCGTGTATTGTTAAATTCCGAATGGTTAATGACAATCGACTTTTGTTGTAGGTGTGAAATATCCTACTTCCATTGGCTCATACATCATTAAAAGAAACTGATACCTAAACAAACATAATGGAGATAAAACAAGAAACCGTGGATAGTAAGCCTTCTAGTTCCTATGGAACTACATCCTGTATATCACAGAACATTGGTAACAATGAAAATTTGGATAATTTGTATATCAAAGAAGAAAGCATCAAAAGTTTTAATAACATCAGTGTCTGTGAAGAAGTGGATATTAAAGAAGACTTCAAATTGAAGACTGAAGGTTGTGAATACAAATCATTTGACAAAATTAGTGCAAATATTTCTATGAAGAGTTACAGCAGAGAAAAACCTATGAAGAGTTACAGCAGAGAAAAACCTTATCGTTGTTCTACTTGTGAATACAGAGCAACATCGAAACACCATTTAGTTACACACATGAGGTCGCATAAAGGAGAAAAACAATATAGTTGTTCTGTTTGTGACTATAAAGCAGCACATAAAAGTAGTTTGGTTACACATATGAGATCTCATGCAGGAGAAAAGCCTTATAGCTGCTCTGTTTGTGGCTATAAAACAACGCATAAAAGTAGTTTAGCTCTACATATGACATCTCATATAGGAGAAAAACAATACAGTTGCTCTATTTGCGATCACAAAGCAGCATGGAGACAGAATTTAATTTCACATATGATATCTCATACAGGAGAAAACCCATACAAGTGCTCTGTTTGTGATTACAAAGCAACACAGAAAAGTTCATTAGTTACACATATGAGCTCTCATACAAGAGAAACTCCTTATAGTTGCTCTGTTTGTGACTATAAAGCAGCACATAAACGTCGTTTAGTTACACATATGTGGTCTCATACAGGAGATGAACTTGACAGTTGTTCCGATTCGGAATACAAAGCAACACAAAAACAAGTTTTAGTTAGGCATATGAGGGAACAGCTTTCAGTTGCTCTGTGTGCGACTATAGAGCAACAGAGAAAAGAAATTTAATTAGAAATACGAAGTCATGAAGAAGAAATCGTGCTTTGTGAATATACAACACTACAAAATAGTATAGTTGTGTCTATGAGTTCTCACATTGAGGAAAAAACGTGTTGTTATTTTGATTGTCAATATAAAGCAACATCGACACACTTTTATTTTTTAAATACTGTATTATGGTTGCAACTCCCAAAAAATCATATGAATGTACCCCCAAAGTGTTTTATTAAATATTTCTTACCGTTTTTTTATTTGAATTAACCCTTAGACTACTGCGTTCCTTAGACCAACGGTAATTACGGCGTGGGGTCCTCGAAGGACCCCAGCTAAAAACATATTAAAACGTATGGTAACATTTGAGTAAGTGTTTATAATGGTAAAATATATTGAAAATTAACTCACATTACAAATATAAAAAAAGGTAACAACAGAATTCTTATAAATTAAAGAAAAAGTATAATATATTGTCAATTTTCGATGTGATCGATGCAACTCGCTGTGGAGACAATATTTTCTTTTCGATGTTTTTTGCAAACGAAGAAATGCCATTATAAACATCTTATATTTACTTTTTTATCGGATGCTCGTGTACAAAATATCAAAAACAAAAAACATTCATCCCTTATCCTTATTTTCACTTACTACTCAATTCAAGAGTGTACTTTGAGATAATATACACGGGTTCAGATAAGGGTATAAACAAGTTTCAACATCAGAATTACTTCTTGCAAAAATATTGTCCTCATTATCGTCGTAAAACACATAAAAAACTGACATCAACTTATTGATTTGTAGAAAAAATGGTACACATTAACAACGGCGTGGTGTCCCTTGGAGACCCCACGCACCTTTTTTGTTCAACAAAAGTATGCAGATATTAAAAACAGAAAACCAAATACATCATGCTATGTATAATTGTAAAAGTGACAAATACACGAGAGGAAAAATTGATTAAAAAAATACCTAGAAAGATGTTCAAGAAAAACAAAGTCTGGGGTCCCTTGAGGACCCCACGCCGTAGTCTAAGGGTTAAATATTAATTCTCTATAGGTGTTGCACTTTTATTCAAAGGTAACTTGATATCTGCTTTCATGACGTTGAAATCAAATTTCTGAAGGAAAAAGTTAAATTTCTTAAATTTTAAAACTATTTTCATTTGCATGAAGTTTCTATTTGCTAGTTTGAAATTTGATTTCAGAAGTGTGAAATAAAGTTGTATAAGGTGTAATCAGAATAGATTTCAGTGGAAGAACCTTTTATAACGACATCAAACTGTTAACTGATACATAATCTTGGTTACAAATATGCAACTGCCTAATACTCGTAATGGTAGTAGCATGAGCAGTTAGGTGCAAACACAGAAATTGAAGTTATTGATAAGAAATCTGTTACTCAAAATATATGAGTAAAAGTTAATTTTTAAAAATGCAATTTGTATGCAACATCCAAAGAGAAAGCCGGAAAATTGTAAAATATCGAAAGTGTGTTTTTCTATACACTGTACCGCTTTCTATTTGCAGTCATACTTTTATGATTCTGTGCTTAATGGTTTGAAGGGTTTTCCCCATCATTTTAATTTAAAATTAAAAATCTTTAGGGCAAAACAACGTTTGCCGGGTCAGCTAGTCAACAATAAACATAAGTAATCAATGCCGAAATACAAATGTAACAGTCAACAAAAACTGCCGACTTAAACAGTGTAGGTATTTTTATAGCCATTGATTTAGGCTTTATAAGCATTACTGTAGGCATTTTAGGTTTTAATATAGAACAAAATAAGTGCTGTTTTCTGTATCTGTTGAAATAGGCAGAATTGATACACAGCTTAGGTAAATCAAGTGAAATTTGAAAATTCGTACACATTTTGCATTTTCAAGTGTTTGCCTACAAAAGGATAAAATAGCCATTTGCCTAAAAATCCGGTCTCTAGATATTAGTAATGCCTGCTAATTTCACTTTTTAAAAGAAGAGCTGTCGCAAAAAAACTCATACCTATGAGAAAAATGTACACTTTTTTAAGTAACTTATTAGTAGTAGGAAGAAGCTTTTTTTCTATTTAGGTAGAGCCAACCAGTAACACTTGTCAGTATACAGGGTTGCTATTATGTATGGGACCAAAGCTGCCATGGTCAAATGGTTGGAGATATGCGTTTCATAATTAGTATATGTTAATTTGAGGTTATTTTGCATATTCTAAAGTAAAAAAAAAATTTTTTTCATATTGTTTTTAAGTGCGGTCTCCGTATTTAATTTTTTTAAATAGCAACCTAGGCTGTGTGATACATCTATAGAAAGCCCTTTTTTTTCTCTTTTCAGAAATATTACACATGTATAGGGGTACCTAAGAAAATAACGCAGATAAATTAAAAAAAAACATTTGATGCATGTTTAATCGTCGCTGCACATTTAGTGAAATCTAGTAACCATTACATTAACAAAACACAAACAGTAATTAAAAGTGAGGATAACATACATATCTTAAATACAAATGAAAACAACCACATTATTAATTCACAGTAGTTAAAAGAGATGTTCAAATTGCTGCCCATTTACTTCTTGGCAATAATGAATGCGCTTTTTAAAATTATTTAAAGAGTAGCGAGAAATAGCAGCCATTTCAGCACGAATACGATTTTTCAATTCTAGATTGTCAGGTCTATTTAAATAAACGATCTTTTAAATAGCCCCAAAAAAATCTAAAGGAGACAAACCTCTTCTCCCGATCCGACACCGATAAAAATGTCCCTTAAATAATTGCGCACTGCAAGTCCATAGTGAGGAGGCGCACCATGCTGCTGAAACCAGATGTTTTCGTTGACTGCATGATTTGGAAAGAGTTCTATAATTTGAGGAATATGTCCCATTATTCCCCTCGGGGACATAGGGTACCTTCAATAAAAGATGGTCCATTAATGTTGTGACCAACCATACCAGCCCATACTTTAACTTTCTGAGGTCGCTGGGTGTGAACTTCTTCCATCCAATGGAAGTTAGTGTCAGACCAGTATCTACAGTTGCCTTTAGATTTTGAATATTCACCTGAACTATCAAAATAAGCAGTCCATCTAGCAACAATGTTCTATTCTGTCAAATGACAGTAAATTTATTGGAGGTTATGTAACAAAATAAAAATTACGGTTCTGTTCATTTATAACTTAACAATACTGCATGGCCCACATTCATGCAAAAAAAGGAGTAAATGGATTATGCTTGTATTAGCTGAAACCCGCAGCATATGCTGCATTTAAAATGTAGAACGAATTTAATAACTTGTTGCACTAAAAAAAGTTTTAAAAGTACGCTGGAGATTGGCAGTAAGGAAAAGTTTCAAAAAATATATTTTCAAATTCAAAGTTTCTGGAAAGGAAACGCTCGCCTCTGGAAAGCGTTTTATGGACATTTTTGGATAGCCTCCGGGCAACTTTCTTGCATATTGGATACAGCCAATACTGCTGAATTGAATAGTGTCTTCTTTTTTTTGTTCAGTATTAAATGCTAATTATTGATACAATGCTGTAAATCCGCAAATGTCACTGGGCAGTTTCCGAAAACTAAATTCCTGGAATTTGCTGATCTCTAAAAGCACCATATTTAGACAAACCTAGAATTTTCTGAAAATAGGGACCTACCTGCTTTTGGAATATAAAGAGAATATTATAATCTTTATTGTTATGATGGGGAATTTGCATAAGTATTTAAGTGTCTACTTCCTATCTCAAAAACTCGGGTAGTCAATCCCACCTGCAAAACTACCTATCAGTAACATCATTACTATTAAACGTTCTAGTGTGCAGTGGCTTTTGTAATTCTTCATTTCGTGCGTTGTTCTTAGTGGTGTGTGAATCAACATGGTAAGTAAAATGTCCGTTTTATTACCTACTTTTTCTACAAAAAATACCTAATTGGCTTAAACAAAGGGTTCATCAAACAAAAACCATTTAAAACATAATTTATTTTAAAAAGTAACTTTACGCTTTTCATGCAATTGTGTTTTAATATTATGTATTTATTTGTTTATAGAATCGTGATAGATTTTGTTGTGAGTGTGGAGTAAGGATTAATAATCAGAGAATCCTTCAGTTGCATGAGTATTAATTTGTTATTTACCTCTTGCTCTTCACATGAGCACATTGACTGTAAAAATTTGGTCTAATTTTGACATTATTCCTAGTATTATAAGAATGAACATTGTTGTAGGTACCAAAAAAATGTATGTTACCTTTAAAATAAAGTAAACAGTAATAAATGTGATACACGGGAAAGTTAAAATACGCAATTCAATAAATTTTGTTTTTACATAATAATAATTGCATTTATTGGTAACCAATTCAATATACAGGGTGTTCCACGACTCGACCGACAAACTTATACCATATATTCCAGGGGCCATTACGATCAAAAAATGTTCAAAATGAGAACCGCCATTTTCTAAACACAACTACCCTTCGAGTCATAGAATGTTGCAAGTTAGTAATAACTAAAGATGGGAAAGTAGAGGTAGAAATATTAAACAGGATAAATAAAGTCAACCAAATATATTATGCTATAAATAATACACTCATAGGAAAAATGAAAATAAACAAACAAAAACAAAAAACAGATTTACAACACGATATTCCTACCAGTACTTACCTATGCATCAGAACACTGGATATTAAATAATAAATTAAAGTTTAAAATTACAGCGACCGAAATGAAGTTTCTACGTAAAGTAATGGGATACACAAGGAGAGACATAATTAATAACAGCACTATCAGAAATGCTATGGAAGTGAAATCAGTGGTTAAGAAGATTGAAAACAAACAACTGAAATGGTACGGGCACGTATGTAGAATGAGTGAAAACAGGATCCCAAAAGTGGTAACGGAAATGAAAGCAGAAGGAAAACGAGAACGGGGTAGGCCAAGAAAAACATGGGAAAAACAGTTAGAAGAGATAGTAAAGGGAAGAAATAGGTCAATGCATGAAGTGAAAGTGATGGCAAGAAACAGAAAAGAATTTAGAAAGTAGGTAGAAGCTAAAAATATTTAGTGTAGTTAGTGAAAACACAACGCCTAAGGGCATAAGGGAAAGACAAAGAAGAAGAAGAAGACTTTTCTAAATCATTAATGTTATTATCTTAAACCTTCGTAAAAAGCAGCTGTGCCGTTGTATTAGTAGGTTATCATATCTACAGTCAGCGATAAAAAATTGGCCACCAAACAAATATGTAAATCTTTAAAGATTTACAACTTTTGAATGGAGGGTCCGATGTTTAAAAAAATGTCGTTAAATAATTGCTCTGATATTTTCCTA